>JASSUY010009611.1:0-23317 GCA_032466535.1 Forpus xanthops | reverse complement strand
CTGCCCCTGGCAGGGGGGTTGGAACTAGATGATCTTAAGGTCCTTTCCAATCCTAACTATTCTATGATTCTATGATTGTGCAGCAAAGGACCAAAAGGGTGTGAGAGTCCTTGTTTAAGGGAGGCAAAGAACGTGAAGGTACCACAGTCTATTTGTGTATATTAGGAGAGAAAAATGAGGTTTCTGATGGGCCTAGTATGCCACCATTTGAAAATCACAGTTTGCGTGAGGTATCTTAGCAAGCAGTAACTTTTCCCACAGGACGCCACCATACTGGTCTGGTGTGCACTGTCTTACCTGAATCCTGGTGCTGCCTTGGCTTTTCCAAAATTGCAAGCCAATAGAGATCTGTTCTTAATTTGCTTTGCATATTTCTTAATCTCTCACCAAACTGTTACCCAGAATAAGAGGTCGTCCTTTTCTTTTTTGTTTCCTTAATCCTTTCCTTTTTTTTTTTTTCCCACCACAGTTGATTTTCAGCTCTTGCTATGCTGATGATGGCAGCTGGAGCAAGGAAGGACCTGGTTTAGAAGCACGCCTTTGTCACAAACAAGAATGCAGTGATGTAATTTGCCAAAGCACCCACCCACAATACTCCTTTCTATCATGGGTTTCCTTTTCCTGCATGGGAAACCCATCTCCTCTGCACCCTCCACTGCTTTGGTATGCTAAACTGAAAGACAAAATACTGACAGAGAAAAGCATTTAGTCAGAGCATGGAGAAAAAAGAAACAGACAATTTATCAGTGGCATTTAAAATTAAAAGTAGGATATTTTGGAAGCAGAACCAAACCCACCACAACAACGGCAACAACTAAATTCAGCCAAACAGAGCAAGTCAAGATTTCTTTCAAATTAGAAAAGGGGACATGTCGGGGGGGGTGTGGGTGGTGGTGGTGGGGAGGGGATGTTGCAACCGTCTCTTAGCTCAGAAGCTCAGAGAGGGTTACAAACTCTTGCTCTGCAGGGAGATAAGTTGTTGCTTCCCTAAGAAGCAGTTTCTGGAGCACAGAAATCTTCACTGAGCTCTGCCACTTAGGCATGAGTCTCACCGCTTTGAAGACCTCAGAAATCAGCACTGCTTAGGAGCCAGGAGCCTTCAACTGATTGTGAAAGGGACAGACCAGCTCCTGCCCACAGTTCCTGCTGAATTTGGAGCTCAGCTGCTGCCCTGCTTCTCAAGAGGCAGAAACAGCCTCTTCTTCAGAGCAGCAGTTTCAGCTCCTCGGTCCTGCTGAGCTCAGCAGTAGCCCAGCTGAGCTCTGAAGCATAAGCTGCTTTGTTCATGGATAAAAATAGTAAGGCATGAATAACATTAACACCAAAATAAGGGCAAGTGCAACATTTCTGTTCTTTTTTCACTGTGAAACCCTCACAAGGCTAAAGGGCAGAGACTAGAAGTCCAAGCGCAAAAACTCACTTAGCCACAGCACAACATGGCTCTTTTAGCTCTCACTTGTTCCTGGAGACACTCCTTGAGCATTCAAAGTTTCAAGTGTCTACTGCTAAGGAACAAGGAGGAGATACGCTAGAGTGAAACCTCAGCCCTCCACTGGGATTGTAGAAAGGAGATGAATTGGAATGGAGCCTTCTTTTCCAGCTCTGATGTTTAAATCTTCCCCATCACAGTGGAAATCTTCTGAGACAGCTCATCATAGCCAAAAGGTGAAGAACATTTTGTGAAATTCCATCCTTTTGAAAGGGAGCCTTGAACTTGCCTCCTACTCATACCCAAATTTCATCTTATCCTGAGCAACAGCCTCAGCTCCCTCTCAGTTCAGACTTGGATACCATCTTTTCCTCATGTCTTTCCCTGACATCACGGAATTTCTTTATGGTTGTACTATTGTGCATCTGAAATTGTTATCAAGTGTTAGAGTCCTGTGGGGTAACCTGGTAAATTGAATTAGGGTGAATGGTATACTGATATTATTAATCCATTTCTTCTTCCTCTGCTGTGGACCAGTGTTGCTTTTCAAAGTTAAGCTGTTAGAGTTTCTCATTTGCAAGTACTACCTTTGTTTCATTTGCCACTGGATTCCAGATAATGCTCTGCCCAGGAGACCTGTTGTCCTAAAGCAAAGCTTCAAAGAAAGATTCATATTCCACATGCCAAAAGCTGCTGCTATCTTTCCTTCTAGAATAACAGAAGGAGGATTTTGGCTCTAGATATACAGAATTATATGAGGAGACAATCTGTGCTTTTATACAGAAGGTCCCACAAACAATGCTTGATTATTTCTTGAAGTGGTGCACAGAAGTTCTCTATTGAAGAGGAATGATTCCCCATCAGTCTTTTCCTGACAAACCCAGGATAACATTCTGGTAAGAGACATGTTTTTCTGACCAGTTCACTGATGAGGCAACTTCGTATGAAAAACCTTCCTGTGCTTAGGCAATGCACTGCCAGCCATCCAACATGGTATTTCACAGCAAGGAAGGAATAGTGCATTATCCCTCTTTTGCTGATTACATCACACTATGTTTCCACTTGAAGCACAAAATACATGTCTAGCTTTCCAGGATGGTAAGTACCCACCACATGATTTATGGCACTTTATTGCTATGAAAAATTACACCTTGATTGCTTCTAAGTAGCACATGCCCAGTAAATGTTTTTGCTTTGCTCATCCTTCCAGCATCTGTCTTACATTACATCATCTATGTAAGTAAGCCAGTCACATTTTAAAAGCAGCTGATCCCCTGGAGGCAAAGTGAATTTGCTTTCATATTAATCAAAGTGTGCAGCTTTTTATCACTCAGTGCCTTCCTCACCTAAATTTCAGTCTCTCAGAAGCCTGGATGTGCCCAGAGACAAAATAGGCCTCAAGTCCTGCTGGGCCAGCCCTTTAAAGAGACTGGGATACAGGCATCCCCAATTGCATCCCCACTGATCTCATGGCAAGTCAAACAGGAATCCAATAGCAAGGCAGCAGGTGAGCAGGCAGGCAGAGAAAGAAGCTCTGAGGCTCAGGAGAGTGGACTGAGCAAAGAGGCAGTTAATTGCTAGGAACAAAGGAAAGAGAGATCTAACTGAGGAAAATGCCAAGGCCATTTCTGCTTTGATGGAGGCTGCAACTGCTCCACCAGCTTTAGTCTCTGGCTGCCTCCTTTGTTTTCTCTCCCATGGGCTATGTGCCCGGGACTGAGAGAGAATTGCCAGGAGGATTCTCACAGCACTTCCAGCAGCCATTCTGCTTAACAGTAGTTGCCTCTGATTGATTGCTTATGTGGTCAAGTATTAAAAGCACAGGATTATCATATGCCCTTCAAAGCACCACGCCTTCTGAATACACTGAGCTGGGGATGAGCAAAACCACTGTCTGCTAACAACAGCATGGAGATAACAGGTCAAAAAAAAGAAAGCCTGGATATTATTTTGCCCTTTTGCCTCTAATAAACTACTGGGCTGATTTGTTTTTAAGAAGTTCTGGCATTGCTCCAAAGGGTTACATTTTCCAGGATTGAGTTATCCATTTCCTCTGGTCTTTTTAATTGGGCTGCCACTGAGTTTTTAAGCCACATCATCCCAATTTCCCAGACATGAGATTATTGGTGTGCAAATGAGGCAGAGAATTAAAAATAACCATGCCAGTAGATGTGAAGTCAGTTGGTTTAAGTCTTAGTTAGAGGTTTAAGTGTCATTTGCAAGTACTTGAATTCCAGAACAGGCTGTTTTGTAAGTAAGTCAGTGCTATAGAGAGCCATGCAATGTGGATCTGGCTCCTTTACTTTACAGAGGTCAGCTTAGAATATACAAAAAACACCCAGGCACTCATTTTAGTACTGAATAGGTCAGTGCTTTAATCGCACATGAGGAAAGCCAGTAGCATATTTGGATATACTTAGCTCAGCTTAGCTCAGAGTGATTGTATTGTGCACGTGTTAGGCTGTATCACGCAGCACAGCACAATGAATTCATGGTCCACAAAGGCATAAGTGATTAAATCCAGCCATGTAAAAAAGATGCAGGTGAAATTTCAAATATCTGATTTCCCATTGGTTTACTTACTTTTGCAAAATACATTTTTTAAATGGGAGTATTCTGAGCTAAGGAATTAGTTAAAAAAAAAGAGATACATTGTATCAGCCATCCAAGCCAAAGAAAGCAAAACTTTTAACATTAAAACAATTATTTTCTCAAATTATCCCTTTCTTTTTTCAGAATATATGTGATTTTTTTCATTTTATTGGTGGGCAAATGCCATGCATTGAAGTGCAGTTCATAACTCTTCTAATGGCTAATGAGGAGGACACTTACAGCCTTCAGACAGAGTTGAGACAAATTTCAGTCACATGGCAGCAGAAGCTATTCATGTATTCTGAGCCACTCTTATTCATTGTCTCTTTTCCTTGTCCATGGTTGTTTTTTTTTTATGCCTACATAAAAAATAGGACTTTCTATGGTCTTAAATGCAAATTAGGTGCAGAAGGAGATTTATTTCATGTATCTCTTCTGCTATTGAAACCAGGCTCTTTAAGCTAATTTTGGACATTTTCTAATACATTAGTAATTTGTCACAAGGCTTGTGTAATTTAGTGCATCATTTTGCACTGAGATAACAGTAGCTTTTCTTCAAATTAAAAGAGTTATCATATTATGGTCAGCTTGCTGCCAACCTAGATAAAGAGCTCTTCATTACCTTTTGTTATCAATGACACCTAGCTGAGTCCCGAGACTGGCATGTACTTGGACCCCGTGGTCACTCTTTAGCAGTCAGTGAACCTTCAGAGGGGAAATGAGGAATGTTTAGCTCTTAGAAGCAGTTTATACTGGAGCTGATGTCCTAACTTAGTCCTTCTTACTTAACAATTTCAAGTTTTGTTTCTCTTGTGAGTGAACAGTCATCTTCTTTTGCTGGCTGAAATGCCTAGAGTGTTCCTACTCACTCCGAATAATGCAAATGCAGAAGTCACCATTAAGTATCTGGAAGTTTTTCTGCCAACTACATCTGAAATATCCACCTAGAATTTACTATCCTGTGACTGAGGAGAGGCACAAACCACAATGGCTGGGTTTGTTGACAAAAGACAAAAATGTTTGTTTGTTGACAACAGACAAAAATGTCTCATTGTCCCAAGGAGAGGACTCAGGTTTTCATAAACTTTCTGCATAGATGATTTAACTTCTAATTCTTTAGTTTTCAATGGCTTCACCCAACCCTGGTGCTCCTCACCCTGAGCAGAGTGAACACTTACAGAGTGAACTATCTCTGTTAGCAGAGTGAACTATCTTTACAGCCCCTGCCTGTCCCTGCTAGTATCCTGAAAGCGGCACCTGCCCAACCTTCGAAGCCAGGGATGGCCAGAGAGTGCTAATGTTGGGGCACTGGCAGATCCCAGAAGAAAAGCACGTTAGATGGGGTAAAATAAGAACTACGTGGGTGGGCTCTTTCAACCTGCTCAGATGAAAATACCCTCATTGTTCAACAGTCCCCAGAAGAGTTAATCTTGTTCTCCCTTGCCAAAAGCTGCTCTATTACATGTGTACTTTTCATAGACGTAGCTCTGCAAATTTCATGTGGTACGTAAGTATCAATAAAAATAAGGCCATTTATAAACACCTCCTTCTCCTTCCTCCTCTCCCTCCCTGCCCTGCTTCCCAGATATGCCTGTTGGCAGGGTGAGCCCTGCCTGTCACAGACTTTGTCCACTTCACTCCATATCAAACAATAAAGTAGTGAAATTCGTAATGGTAGTGAGCAGTTAAAGACAAAAAAAGTAAAAAAAAAAAAAAAAAACAACTAAATGAGAAGCAGCTATAAAGTCATTGGTGCTTGTAACCCAACATGGACTAGAACCATCAAATATATTTCTGTTATCTGATTTACAGCTATTGAGTGCCCTACCCTTTATGTACTCACTGGTATTTTCCACAAGGTCTCACCTTCCATTACATTTAACGTGACTGATTGATTTTTTAAACTTGACACAGTAAAGGCCCCTCTGGGGCCTCACAATTACAGCAAGCAATCTCAGTATCAGCTATTTTGATAGAGGCTTCCTGCCACACAGTAGGTTTCAGTTCTGTCCAGCCACTGCTATTCTGGAGTAAACCAAGGACCATATAATGCAAATACACCATTGGCTTCATCTATCTCACCCACCTGCAGTCAAACCAAATGGAGGCTTGCATTTTTTACAAGACACCTGGACTCTGGCATACCAACCCAAAGTCCTGCCTTGCCAGGCAGGAAGATCCGGGGGCTGCATAATTTCAAACCCATCTTGGCGCTGGAATAACTCTGGTCCTTCTTGTCATGGGGAAACACCAAAGAGCAAGATGGCATTTGTGTGCCAACCTCTTTTTCTGCTCTTCTACCTTTCTGCTCATGTACTGTATGTCAAAGTTGGATAGAAGGTTATCATTCATAACAGTAATCTGGTGCCAGTCCTGTTGAAACTTCCTTTTAACAGAGATAAGATAATGCAATCTAACAGTTCTTTAGCTAAATAGGATTAATGAGCAGGAAGCTGGCTGCTTAATTTACCACTGACCTGTAAAACCGGGTAAGAATGAGGTTGCTGGACATAATAGAACTATTTAGGAGTTTATGTCAAACTCTAATAACAGAATATATCACTTTAAGATCATTCTGATATAATAAAAATCTGAGGGAAGAAAATATTGCTTATTAAGGACAGATCTAATCTTTAAAATGGTTTGCTCTGTATATTCAAAAGTGTATTCCTTCCAAAACAAACAATTGCAACATCTGAGTATTCAGTCAGTGGACACCAGACTTTGACATTCAAACTCATCAAGTTTTCATATCCTTTCCACCAAAGTTTCTTATATAAAGCTCACTTTTTGTGACCTTAAGACAGAATTTTGATTCATGTTTCAGGGCATAAGAACCACCACTTCTCTGTCTATAACCTGAGTAATCATCTTGATTAAATGGCATTTGTTTAAGGATCAGAAAAAAATAAACAGTGCACACATATTCCTATAGCTCCCCAATTTCTCTCCAACTCCTCCCTACTTTTTCACTTGTTTTTTGCAGCTGTTTGTAAATTACAGTTTCTATTACAAATATAAGTTTGCATCTTTATCATTTCTACCAATACAATGTTCTTGTTTCCCCCAGGAATCCCTGATCTCTTCCCTGGAATTATGTCTTGCCTCCTCCCCAAATTGAAACAGGAATATTGGGCAGGATTTACCTATTACAGTGTATACCATTTTTCAAAGAGTTTGGTCCAGAACCATTACAGTTCAGAAATACCACCTGAAACCTATCTTGGGAGCTAAGTAGACTTACTTTAAGCCTCATGAACATGTAAAAACCAGACAAAACATCTGAGGTATGGTATAGACAAAAAAAAAAAAAGTATTGATTTTGATGTATCAGATCAATGTGTATTTCTACTTCCAAAGCAGAGGGATGAATGGTCACCCTTTAGCTACCCATCTGGGAACAAAAAGATGTTCCTTTTAATTTTTTTTCCCCTTTTATTTTTCCCTCCACCTTCAAAGCCTTCATGTAGTAACTGGCTAGTGTCCCACCTTTGCTTGCCAGGGAAGCTTGAACATATTCCTTCAAATGGCCAAAAAGGTTGTTATGGTTTGAAAGAAAACATTTCTTCTACCCAGGAGCTCAGCACACCATGTCCCCATTTCTCCAGCCTGATGCCAATACTGACAAGTGAGATCGCTTTTCAAGCCCACAGCTCAATAACGAGTACTTTAGTGTGTCTACTACAAAAGATCAGGAAGCCAGACCCACTTTTTTTATTTAATAAACGGAGCCAGATTCTCAGCTGGTATAAGTTGAAGCAGCTTTACTGGTGCGAAGAAAAATATAGTGATTAACACCTGCCAAAGTTCTGCTCAACATATTATGTTTGCAGAGTAAGTGGCATAAATCATGGAAACTGTACTTATTTTTTCCATTTGGAGATATTCTTCCTCCAATACACCCTGGGAAAATATCATTGCCTTTATTAAAGTGCTAAGGATTCAATTAACAACAAAAATAGGGCCAAAGTGCTTCCATAAAACTCAAAAATTTCTAGCACCATTCATCATGATAAACTTTACAGCCATAAGACAATGGGATGAATATTTCCTCATCTAGAGTTTTCTCTCCTGTCTAGAATTGCTTTAGAATGTCACAACTAGATGTACGTGCGGCAGGAGGGATGCACTCACTCATGCACATAATACACTCTCCCTCATGTTATGCACCTCTCCCTGGTACACAGGGCTCAAGCTGGTGGAATTCCCATTAGTTAAGTCTATCCAAATGGCCAGATGATTCATCAGCAGAAAAGAAAAACATCTGAACTTTGCTCATCTTCTAGGGAGCATTGTTTGTAAAAAGTAATGCACATAGAGAGAAAAAACTCAACCCACATGTTGCTAACTTTTATTGAATTAATCTATCTTCCAGAATACCGGCATAGAAACTACATATCTGCACCTTTAAACAAGTAATGTCAAAGGCTGAAAATTTGCATTGCTAGTTAGTCTTATATGAAGTTCATATCTTCAGCAATCTGCTGCTCATGCAACATTTTGGGTATGGCTGCAACTTTACAAAAATGATGGTGGTAAATTATTAATTCTTTGATTCAATTCCTTTTTTTTTTTTTTTAAAGTAGACATACAAATCTCTGCAGCATTTGCAATGAGTAAACAAGTACTCCCACGCTGTGACAGAAGATAGGGATATGTACAAGGTGATAGTACACCTAGTTTACTTTGAACCGCAGATTAAATAAGCATTTTTACTGTTTGGTAGATAACTCAGTTGGCAAAATGAGGGGAAAGAAAGGGATGCAAGGCAAGGCAGGGGAAATTTTGAGAAACACTGTGAATAGTCTTTCCAGTCACTCCTGCCTGCTTGGGACAGGGGAAGAAGGAAGTGAAGACAGAAAAGGATTATCCTCATGTTGTTACAGTCTGCCCACAAGCAGAGAAACCCCTTCCAACACACAGTGTGTTGAAATGGATACACTCCCAGGATTTCCAGTTCCTACACACATATTTCTGTCATTCTAATGAAAAAACAAAACCAAACTGGCAATAACTAGAAATCTCACTGTTCTAAATTAATTCTCCCCAGAATACTCCAGTTTCTTGGGTTGTAGCTGGATAAGCTTATTAGCTTCAGAGAAAATCCTGGCTATTTCAGTGAAACCAATCCTAGCTAAGGACCAGGAATTCAGAAGCAACTGAAGACTGCTGATACGCCTAGTTCGTGCAGCACCTCATGTTCAAACTGATTGCTTGCCTAATTCCCACAGACATCAGAGAGACACAAGGAGCTTGGTGATTTTGTCCATTCCAGCAAGTTCTTCCATTATGATCTCAGCCTTGCACACAGAATTTCTGTCATCCAGGGCAGGATAATTTCCCAGACAGCACTCAGGACTGATGACCTGGATCACCTAATGGGAGAGCTCCTACTGATGTCACCCAGACTACCTGGACACTTCTCTTTGTGCTCAAACAACTGCAGAGGCTCCACAAAACACAGGTCCCCATCCTGCTCCAGTATGGCCCATGCCTCACAAGTGCTCTCTCCATGCCCTGAGAATGTCATCTTAAGGGATATCCATCCCTAGTTTCTCCTGGGCACTGCCAGGCCATATATGTGGTGACTAAATACACAGGGAATTTTGGACTCCCACAGTGATTTAAATTCAGAGACACATCCAGCTGTTTGCAGGTCACGGCTGCTGCTCTTTCACGTCCGGCTCTATCTCTTGTCGCTTTTTTTCTTCCTTGCTGCCCAGGAGATATTATACTTCCCACCTCTGTGAGCACCAAGGTCTTATTTTGCTGTTTTGTTCTTCCCCCTCATTATCCAGTTCATCTGTTTTCCTCCTGCTGTTTCTTTGCCCTCATGAACTCAGAAGCCTGGAACTAACACTTATTTCAGAAGTGGTGATACAGCCATAGGCTGAAACCACAGGTTTTTAACAAACCTTGAACATCTGTCAGCAGACATTGCAGGGGAGTGCATGTTACCGTAACAGGTTGTGTGGAAAAACACAGCTGTGCTGCTCTCCTCTCCCCACAGTCTTCCTCAGGTTTGATAAACGTGTTGTCCTTCATGTACGGCCTATGGAGTTGGCAAGCAGGGTTCAGATCAAAATGAGGGGGAACATTTTAGGGAGTGGGCTGTAGGGCTGAAGGGACTGCAGGAAAAAAAAAAACAACAAACATCACCCCCAAACCCTGATTTGGCAAGTTTAAAGGATAGATATTATTCCACCAGGCTGCTATTATCAAGTCTACAAGACATAACCTCATTTATTAGTCATCATGTTGCTGCTTATGAGAAAATGAATGAAAATAGCAAACAAAATGAAGTTTCAAAAGAGAAGCCCTGAAAATCAGTGCATGATGTACTTCTTTGGGCACGCTCTGGTGGCTTCTAGGATCAGCTCTTGCTCAACACCTTGTACATGACAATACAGTCATAAAAGATCATCAGGACATATAAACCCTTATCATGCCCACTGATATGTGTCAGTCTTACTGTAGCCTGACATTTACTTGCCTTTTTCAGTTAGAGGTACAAGGTGCAAGGAAATAAACTGCACAAGTTGCTATACCCAGGAGAATAACAAAGATCTGATCTCATGTGCAAGAGCAAACCTGGGTTCCAACTGTTAAGTGTTTGACTAAGCATGGTTTATTTAACCTCGAGGACCTTTCATGAAGGTGCTCTGTGTTCTGCTGCAGCAAAGGAAAGGTAAACATTGTTACTTTATTTAAACCATTTATCCTAGCGAGTGCCTTTCCTTTATGTTGTAAATGGCCCATACCCTCCAGGCATCACTTCTTGCACATGCACTGCATTTGTACTTGCACAGTAAATGTTTTGATTTAGAAGAGGTATTTCCCCAAAATCCAGGGCTGTTACTGCAGGTCCACAGAGTACTGGAAGCATATTCCTCCCCACTTACAGATTTGATCCAAAGCACACTGAAAACAATGTGTGACTTTCCATTGGGCTTTAGACCAAGGTAGCTAGACCTTTGTTTCTTTGACTCCTCAGCAAATTCAGCACTAGCCCTACTCAAAAGTAGAAATTGCCTAATACAGGCTGACAGGAGCTTGTGTGATTTTGGCTTAGAGTAGTTGTCATCGCTATGCCAATATTGAGCTTGTTCTATATGTTAGTTTGATGGAGGAGCTTGTGGCTGCAAGCCTGGGACTATACGGAGAGAACAATTGGGAAAACAGATGGCAGGGAAGTAAGGAGGGATGACACAAAGGGAAGGAATAATCCCAACTATGTTCATACTACTTGCTTACTGCTTTCTGGAGAGCTTTTCTGTAACTGGATTTCTGTCATTCCAGTGAGGTCCACCCACTCTCGCTGCTCTCTTTGTCCTAGCGCCAGAGAAGTGCTAGCATTAGTAGATGACGTATTTGTTTTGCATTGTGTGTGCCATAAATAACATGAAAACACGTTGCCATGTTCTGGGAGTGAGCCTGTCCATTTGCTGTTGCTGTTATATGAGGAAGAATTACAGGAAAAATACAAAGGAAGCATGCATCCTTTCATCCATGTGCTGTGCCTATGCACCATTTGCCCCCTTTTCCTGAACCAAAGAAGAAGTAAGCTTTGACTGGGATTCTGGTTTAGATGCCAGATTAGTTCTACAGTGCTATTGCAGGTGGTCAGGTGGTTCCCAGCATTGGTAGCTGCTGCTGCTTCTGAGAAGCACAGTGTGGGTAATTCTTCTGCCTTTTGCTACAAATTTTCTTAGCTTGCAGGCGAGGACATTAATCCATTCCTTCCTTGGCCTGATGAGGTACATATATAATGCTGTTACAGTACCTGTTTCTAAAACTGCTTTGTCTTTTATCTCTATGGTGAGTTTTCCAGCCAAGATAATGCTTGGTTCCACATGAGAAGTCCTTCAGCCATCAGGCAGAGCTGACCTCGATGGGAGCAAGCAGACCCATCTTTTATGTCCATGTTCTCAACCTTTCCTCATCAGACAGAACAGAAAGTGTAGCTTTGGTTTTATTTGCCTTTTTTCACCTAGAAAGTCTTCAATGCCAAAATAAATTCTAGAAAAAGTTGCATTTGAAAGGGTTGACAAAGCTGCTGTCTCCCATCTTTTCCCTCCCAGAAAGGCAAGACCTGAATTTTTACATTAGATGCCAGAATCGGTTTTATTCAGCAGAAATCCTTTGGCTGAGCAAAAAATGCAAAATCAGACAGTTTTCTGCATGAGGAAAAACGAATCATTGCTGCCTTTATTGCTCATTCTGTTTATTAAAACTGCTGGGCCAAGATTTATTTTTAATGAACTCTGATCAGTCACAGCCAGCGATTTCACAATTCATGTTAGCACTGTAGGCATTTGTTGCACAGCAAACAGCTCATTTGCCTATTTTCTGAAAGATTTTTTTTACATCTGACTTGAAATTAGTCACACAGACCTCTATGACATTTTTCAGGCTAAGTATTTTTGTTCCCATGGATAGAGGCCATGTGTCAAAACCACTTATTGTCACCAAAGAGAAAAAAACCAAACAAACAAAAAAAAAAGAACTCTTGCTTTTATTTTGTGAAGTTCTTTACTTTTTCTTTGTGGGTTTTTTTTTTTTTTTGTTTACTGTGCCTTGACATCCTGTCTCACTAAACCATACTTCATCCTTCTGTGTTTTCAAATATGAATGTGTGTGTAAGGGAAGCAACGTACTTTACAAGGGGGAAAAGATAACACACAAATCAAACTGCATGCCATAGCAGAGACAGTCATAATGAAGCTTGTAGAACCATGTGCCTGTGCTATATCTTCTATTATGTCTTTTTTTTTTTTTTAAGTAGCTAGGAAGTAGAAACCAGTGTGCTCAGTCCTTAACCAAAAAAGCTAAAATGTCTTAAGAGATTTTCAGTGGAACTGGAACTTTTGGACTGGCTGTTAGAATGGCAAATTTTTTATTAAAGAGTGCCAGCTCAAAAAAAAAACAAAAAACCAAAAAGCACCATCCATTTTTCCTTGGATTTTGTTGTTGGTTTAAGTGTTTTATATTTTAGAAATGCAATAAATGGCTTATCAGGAAATGCACTTCAGAGCAGTTATTGCATGCTTCACATGGTCTAAGCAAAGCTATACTCAGACATACGCAGGTTGACTGATGTGTATTTTGCCTAATGGTATGGATAATAGCTTAAAAAAATTATCAAATAGATGCCTTATCAGCTTAAAGGCAGATGTACTCTCGGATATTGGACAGACAAAAAAGTAACTCACATATTGGACAGACAAAAAAGTTCATCTGTCCAACCACTGTGGAGTCTGGCTGAACACTTTTTCAGACTTCTCAGTTGCAAAGCAACACAGAAGGGCTGCACAGCAGAGCTGGGGGGCAATGCAAAGCCAGAGCCTTGCCAGCAGCACCAGAGCCCCTGTGCTGCAGCTAGCTCCTTCACCTTCTCTCTGTGTTCCCCAGCACTCAGAACAAAACCACTTACTCCAGAGAGGTGTTCAGTTTGGTTTTCTGAAACGATTTTGAAGCAGCTGCTTGACTGTGACTGAACAAAATATTAGAGAAAGGGTTTCAGACCAGGCAAGGGTCATACTGTATGGTGCTGGCACCAGATGCTCGTTTCGATCCTAGCTGCAGGCATTGATGAAGCGATAGTAATAGCGCCCAGGTCAGGATGGGTGGCCAGCTGTGGGGCTCTGCTCACAGCCCAGGTAGCCCTGTCTCAGTACCCTCCTCCTCTCCTGGATAGCTTATCAAGGGGACATGACTTTCAGTAAATGAATTCTACTACAAACCTGCACAAAGCGCTGCTTTAAGAGGTTCTTGCCAAACCTATACTGTTTCTTTTCCTTTGCCTCTACCTGGTATGATAGAGCCTCATCTTACTTGGGAAACCATGGCAATCAGATCATTCAATACAAACCCTGCTGTATTATAGTCATTCTCCACATAGTTTCCCCTTGTTTACTCTCTCAGTGTCTGTGCTGAGGTTGCCTGCACAGCTGACAGCAGTGGTATCTAAGGCATGACAAAAGGGGAGCAGGACTAGCACCTAGTTTATTCATCTCCTTGTCTACTCACAGGTGGAATTGTAAAGATACAAATCTGGAGGATACTGGAAGTTTAATCTCCTCTGCCTCCACCATTCAGCCACATACCTATTTGCATCCTCATAGATTTCAGCATTAATAATGTCAATCAGTTCTGCAAGATAATAGGTATCCACTAGTAATTTGAGTAAATTCACAATGACTGTAACTGCAGTTCCAGCTTCCCTATGAAAAGTCTGGCTTCAGCTAAGTCTGAAGCAGTGATCTGTCACCTCTGAATCTGGAAAAATGGGCTGGAGTTAAATTCAGAGTGGGGTGAAGTTTCCAGCTTGACTCTGAGCTATGCTTGAGGTATGGCCACCTTGTTAGTGAGCTGGGTTGCACTCCACCTGTGGCATCTGACCATCACCTTGAGATGCACAAAACCAGGTTTTGGTGTCTAGACCAATCTCAGGTGTCTGGAGTCTTTAGTTCATTACCTGGGCTTTTTACTAATTACCAGAACAGCCAGTTCCCACTACATTACTTTAAAAAGAAAATAAAACTTACAAAAAAAAACCCAAAAAAACATGAACAAAACTTAAAATCCCATGTAAACCAAATATTTGCACAGCAGAAGCTTATTAAATAGATAGATACATCTATCAAAACCACTAATGTTTGCTTTTGCATAGTAGTATTTTAGCACTTCAGAGATGTGAAAAGAAAAAAACCCTCCTTGTTGGCAGCAAAATACACATCTGGTCTTGTACTAGAGAGAATAATGACTATTTTCAGACACCAAGTCAGTGAAACTCCTCTGTTTTGCTTTTTAACATCAGTGCATAAGGAGATTACTTGATATGTAGGGATGCTCATAACTAGCTGAAGTTTTGCTTCATTTTTTCTTTGCTTTTACAAAACATAATTCTCTGTCAGTTATATAAGTTTTCTGCCTTTCTTTTGTAAGAGATTTCACACTGACTCTTGAGGAAAATCCCATATTTTTCTCTTAATTTTAGAGTTTTCCAGAGACAAAGGTTTACCTTTTAAAATATTAAAATAAACACTATAAATTCCAGCCTGAGAATTTTGCTGTGAGTACCAGATGTACAGCTGTAGCCACAGTGTGATCAGATGGCAAAGGACAAAAAAGAGAATGGCTGCTTCTGCTTAACAGTATTCCAGGACTGACACTACACCAGCACACCAACAAAGCCAAGTGATATATGACCAGAGTAAAAACCACTGCCATTTTAGGCACTCCTTTTCTCCAGCAAGAACATGTTTAAGTCTAATATCATGGAGTGACTGAGAAGGGGTAATGCAAACTGAATTGTTCCTGACATATCATTGCCGAATAAGGGATAACACTCTTGAACTTCTTCTCACATGGATAAGTCCCTCATCTCCTGGGTAATCCCACTAACTTCATTAAAGATCCAAATTCCTAGGTAGTCAAAAAGCCTGGAGTGTTTGTATCTATGGTAATTTTTCAAGTTGGGAAATGGAGTCAGGTTATACATTTTTTGAGGGAATACAAGTCATCAGCAGCTTCCCTACTGGAAATTTGGACTTTGCCACTTATCTCAAACCTAATGGTGGCTGTGTTTGACCTGAATTAAGCCCTGTTTGGTAATACTGTGTCTGACTCAGTGGGAGAAAGGTCAGAAATGAGGAAGCACCTTGTCTCATCGGTTTTGTATTCCAGGATTGAGAGTTCTCTATTGTCTGAGATGATAGATAAAGCTTTCAGGTTAGATTCGGCCAAGTCAGAAACATCAATTCTCACACAGATGTTCAGCTTTACCTAGAGAACAGAAGAAGAGCTCATAAACTTTTTGACAAAACCCAGCTGAATTTTGAAAGTGTAACAAACCAGCTGAGTTTTGGGTGGTTTGGAAAGTAACAATCTCAGATCTGAAAGCATTTCACATAAAACACGCAGGTCTGTTTTAAAACAAACATGCAATAAATTCAACACTGAAGTTGTGGAGCAACTTAATAGACATAACTTCTTCCTCTATCAAATGAACTGTTTACATAAAACAACTAGCCAGAGGCTCTGCAAAAGAAACAAACAAAAAAGGGGGCAAAATTGCTTTCTCCTTTCCCTGCTTATTCAAAGCATTGCTTGTGAGTCTTACGAAAATCTGACACAACTGTTTTAATGCTCCCCATTGCCTTTTTGTCTTCATTTTTGGAAATTGACTTGCTGCTCTATTATTTGCCTCTTAATATCACAAGTGACATTAATTAAGGTTTAGGCTCCCCTCCTTGCCAAATTTAACAAAATAAATGCAGGATAAAATCTCATTTGCTCAAAGGGGTACATTTTCCCATTCAGAGGCAAGTTTCAGGCCAATCCATTGTGAAAGCACCAGCATAAATGGAGCAGTTTTGCAATGGAAAACTGAACACTTGGTGTTTTTCCTGTAGACTACAATGATAATTTAGTGTCTGGATCTTTCTCAGGTCAGTCTTAAATCTTATTTTTACAATGTTCAGACAAGTTCCATGGCTGCAAGGCAACAAACATCATTTATATGTGGCTTGATCCTAGAAATCTCATTCAGTCAAAGCCCCTACTGTTTCCTGGGAGATTTTGCCAAGCAAGGATTCAGCGTATCTTCTCAAGGGACACAGCTGAGCAGACTTCTTAGGGTAAATGGTGGTCAGCAGCAGAGGTGGCTGAGAATGGGCTAAGTTGCATATTGTCAGAAGCTCTGTGCCCCACCTTTAAAAGGAAAGGAGCTCCAAGCCAGCTTTTATGGTCAGAAAAGAGATGATAGATTACCTGAACCAGGGTAATAGACCTGCACCAGGAGCCCTGAACTACAGCATTGGAGACCATGGGCTCCTGCTTCTCATCAGGCAAAGAAGAGGCTTTGGTGTGACTGCACAAATCCTATTCAAGCTCCAAATTCTGGGTACTGATGAGTTTGGTCTCTTAATGAATTACTTCAGCTTCTTTCATCTTAATACAGAAAGGGCCTATGGTGTTGCCATGAACTGGAGGCAGCATGACTTCAGAGCATGGTTCAGGTGCCTCTTGTATAAGCAAAGCAGCAAAGAAAATTTTATCAGGGACTTCTTCTTGCAATGGCCTTTTTGATGCCTGAAGGCAGCATCTCTCCAGCATTTTCCCCTTGGTGTAAAAGTGCAGTTTGTAACAGGCGTTAAGAGGAATTGGATGTCTGAAATTGTTTTCATTGCATCGCAGAAATAAGAATATTCAGGCTGAATAAAAGTCCACACATTTCAGTAAGCATACAAACATTTTGACTGCAGTTGGCAACATTTCTTTCATAATAGGTAGGCAGTGTCTTGTGCAGATCAGCAGCACCCCTTCACAACTGATTCTTTGCTGCCATAAATTGACCCCCCTTTTTCTCTCACCATTATAAATATTAATCTAGGTGATTCTTAAAAGCCCAAAAGATACTTCTGCTTGACAAATAACTCTAAGAAAGCCTGACACAACTACTGTAATATCACCTCATTGTCTGACATGGCAGTTTATAGCTGTGACTTTTCTGAATTGGTATTTTGGTCAGGAGCAGTGCAATAGGTGGTCAAGCAAAAGTGCTTTCAGCAGGCTATATATAGCTTGTGCTGTTTGTGCGGTGTGTTAGCAAGACAGCAGATCCTAGATGCCTTTCTGCATATTTATTTGATGCAGTAGATAACAAATGCTGGGAAAATAAGGTGCCAGCTCATCTCTGAAATAACACAATACAACTGCCTCAAGCTGAAAAGCACTTCGCTATTCCCAAATGAATTTCTACAGTTCAGCATGCTGTCCTCTAAACCTGCTTTGTCGCCTTTTGTCAGATTAGACAGTGATATAAAGTGTGCCACAGAAACAGGCTGGAGAAAATACAACTGGTATCTAAAAATAACCAGATGCCTTTTCTTGTGCACATGTCCTGCCAGTGGAAGTCGAGAAGAGCCTTGGGAAACGCAAGTGCAGGTCAGCAGCTGCCTCCCCTTTGGCACAGGGCAGCTCTGGGCAGTTTCATTTTCCATTCCCCAGTTTGCTTGTGGAGCAGCCAGGACTGGTGCTATGTGCCTTGTCCCACACAGAGACATGGGCAAAGAGCACTTACGTATGACTGCCAACACGGGCATATAGATGATGGACAGGAAAATATTGTTTTTTACTTAGGCTCCCTTTCAGACACAGAGAATTGATATTGTCCTGGCTGCTTACTAAGCGTGGACACATATCTACACACAGAACCAGAATATTATTTAACCTATAAAAAACTCAGTGCAGGACTTTGTAAGCCTTAACCCCTGCCCCTGTTTCTGAAACAGCTCAACCCTTCTTTGTTCCTTTTCCATACTTACAGTTTTTTCCTGTCCCACCTGGGCTATTTCTGCTTAAATATTTATTTTACTAAGTATTTATTTTATGCACTTATATTGTACAATATGACAGATAACTGGAAGGACTACTATTTAGTACTATATAAAATAAAACCCAGTGAAATATTTTACAGGATGATTAAGGGCCTTCTCTGTCAGCTGAGCTTTAGCAATCAAATGAGTGTAATTCACTGCCTCTGCACTAAGAACCTTCAAAGCAATTTGTGAATAAGTAGATTCCTCTCCCTTTATAATATAATGATGCAGGAAAGTGAATTTAATGGAAATTACTCCATGAAAGACAGATGATACCCCATGAAGTTTACTTGGCAGCTTTGTCATCACCAAGTTATACTACAAGTATACCACAAGTATACTACATCACCAAGTTTGCAATTGGGCCTGAGCTCCATCAGTAGCTGGAGACAATGACAAAATCAGGGTTAAAGAGCATTAGGGCATTTAGTCTATTTCCTAGCATTTTGATATAAGCTTATAGTACCTGGTCAGTCAATTTCTTTAAAACCTGAGGTAATCACAGAATACTCAGAAAAGTCTGAACATCTTAGTTGGTGGGCAACTAAGTTGGTGGGCCCAGTTAAAACTGAGGAATCTGAAAGTCTGGCAGCTTTGGGAGAAGCTTCACATTTACGATTGGGTACAAATTTGGGAGCTAACTCACAAGCTGCAGTTTCAAACCACTGAAATCATAACTGGGAGGCAGGAGTTTCTGCAGTCAATGCAGGAATCGCCACGCTCCCACATAGAGAAAGGAAACAAAGCACAGACAAACACCCCCTCTAAAAAGGACTGTAGAATATTTAGGTCATTAGCCATCCACTCACTATTATAGATTAAGAAAGCAAAAAAAGAAATGCATGTTTCTTCTTTCTGCTGGCAAAATATATGTGTATAAAATGGTTGTGTGGGCTTCTGAGAGCTGTAACCACATCCCAACTGATAAACACCAGCCCAGTAGGAAGAGCCAATGTTCCAGTAGGAACATCTGCCCAGTAGGAAGAGCCAATACACCTCCAGCTCCAAAGCTTTATCCCAGTCTCTGGCCTGTGGCAGAATACAGAACCTCCTGCTGTAAGCAATTCTTCCCTAGACTTTTAAGGATTTCTAATGGCATTATCAGGGGTCTTGTTTTTTGTAAGGTGATTAGTCCTTCCTGAAAAGAAACTCTATTTCAAGTGCCCCAAGCTGAACACCAAACACCATTTACCAGATCTAAACTACAGTTCAAACATGTAGAACAGACACATGTGCAGATGGCTACATATATATATTTATTGCAGACCTATACTTAGAGCGAAATTATAATGTGTTCTTACATAGTTGAGTCATTTAGTCATATGAGGTGAGGTACTCATAATAAGACGATTACTTAAATTAAGTGTGAACTACACAAACGTCAGCTAATTCTGAACAGCTACAGTATTGGCTAAAATAACTGAAGATTAAAAGGATTAGCTGTTGAGTTTCAGTATAAACAGATCACAACAACAATGCAATTGCTCAGAGGGCTGAGGTCCAACACACTCATGCTGCGACTGCAAAATGTACACAGAGCACAAGGTCTGGAAAATACATGAAGAGGCAACAGCTATCAATGGCTGGATGCTGGATTTCTCTTCTAACAGGACATCAGTATCCCTAGTGGGGGATATTCACTTCCTAACATTTATTTCATTCTTTCTTAGGCTGGTATAGCAACCCTGGAAGATAGCATGTGAGTGAACCTGTGCTAGGTATATGCTCAACCACATCTACTCCACCTAAACCTCATTATCTACAAGGCTTCATGCTGAATAGTGACCAGGAAACAGCCCTGTCTAGCTGCAAAGAGCCGTGCTGGGCTCATGCTGAATAAGTAACAAGCGGGGATCACCATGGAGGTGACCCAAGGTGTCTCTGAATTTGGTCAGTTGCATTTTTTTGAAAGAAATTCAAGGAGCCAAACTGCCCATGTGCAGAAATGGTCTTTTTCTTGTATGATCTTACAAGATATTAGTTACAGGGAACAAGTGCAAACAACTCACACCATATTTAGTGACTTTTTGTTAGCTTTAGGCTCTGAAATGCCTGGAGCCTGGCTGGTTTTGGCATGATCCTGTTGCACAGCACTGCAGGGGTGAAGAGCCTGTCCCAGCCCAAGAGGTCTTGTAGGAGTACGTTTCCTCTTTGAAGAGCACGTACAACAAAGTACAAAGGATTGCGGCTGCTCACATGCAAACTTACTGAACTCTGAGGGGCATGCATTTTCAATTAAATGCCAGTAGTTGTGCTTTCAAGTAGGCAGAAAGTAATCTCATTTCTTAGTACTTCGTGGCAATTATAGACCTTTCTTGGCTTTGTATTTGCTTTTAAAAGCCAGTTGGTCTCCGCTGTTTGTGCCTGTCCAGTTAGATTATCTTTTATTATGTAAGGCTACATAAAAATTTGAAAAAAACAAATGGAAATTCATGTATTAGCACAGTTAGAAAAAAGAAAACAACAGAAACCCTGGATGTGTTAAGCATCTCTTTCATCAGTCCACCCTCTTATGTTGGACTGTGACCAAAGAAATAATAGAGTCCATCAATCTTTTTCAAAAACAATGTAATTCTGTCAATGTCTAGATGGCTTCTGGGATTTGAGACTATTTACTACAGTTTCTGAATTGTTAAGGCAATGTTTATGTAAGTGAAAATATTTATCTAGGTTACTGCTGTCAAGTACCCACTGAGAAATATTTTGCATTTATAGATGACCTTAAGCAACAATAGCAGCAGAAATTACCAACAGCAAGCATTTGGGATACACATAAAACAGTACATAAATCTAAAAAAACAATAGTCCAGATTCTGCTGTTAGGGACCACCTGGTGCTCTTAGTTACACAGCTTTAATTCCTGCTAGAAACAAAGAATTTTCCCCTTGGATTGTAATGTTCAGCCACAGAAATTAAATTATAGCAGCTTTCCTGACAAGTAGCAATGCTATTTCATGTCATCGGTGACAAGTTTTACTGAAGACTGTTGATCCTTTTAGGCAGAGGTGAGGAACTTTTTTAGTATTTCAGTAGATCAGAATTATCCAATAAGACCACAAAAAAGAAAATCAACTTACCTTCCCCAGACTACCATGGTATTGTAGGGCTGCAGGTCATATGAAATAAAGTAATGTCTACATTCATACCAAGGGATGAGGTTTCATCAGCCATATATGAGGATTTGCCTGGATGGAAATAATAAAGACATTTAATCTAAGCATTTTAAGTGGACTAGCAAAACTTCCAAAAAAAAAAAAATACTGAGCGGACAGCAGTGTTCAGAATTAAAGCAGTCCTTATTCAATTTAACTTTTTCCACTTCCAACCAAGCTATCAACTGATGACAAACCAGAACTGTTTCTATTGTGCAAAACTTAAGGAGACAGACAGTATTTGAGAATGAGTTATAAGCAGACAGTGCTTTCAGGCTGTCATCTAGTTCTGGAACATGCTCTCCGGCTGAAAGTATGGAAAACCATGGAGTGAAATTATATATGCTTATTTGTTTATCAGAAGTAAGTAACACAATTGTCAAATGTCTTCTTCAGAAATGGTGATGTCTTCATTGTGCTTCAATCAAAAATAAAGTGTGTTTCATGATGATGGTCAGGGAGCTCAAAGCAGCTCATGCACAACCAGGAGAAGAAAGCATGGCACATACATGCTCATCTCCATCCTTCCAGCGCAGAGCTGCTTCCTGCAAAGCACTGTGCAACATATTCTTCTGCTTCCCTCAAGGCAGGTTTCCACCTTCCTCAGAAGCTGGCTGGAGAGCCAAATACACGTGCATGTGTGTGGCTTCACAACTGGCACATGCAGGCTTTTCTCCTGCCACTTCATGGTTCTCCATGGTTCAAACACTTGTGTGGTTGTCCCGCTGGGCCAGGTGGGCAAACCAGCCAGGTTAAACAGCCAAGAAAAGAAATGCAAGCATTTTCTCAGGCCAGTCTGCTCCTCAGCCTCCAGTGGACAAGTCCCAAAACATGCTGACAGCACTGTGGGATGAGGGAAGATGGGAAAAGGAGGAGAGGTCAGAGAGTGTGGTGGGAGCTGCTTAGGTGGCAGTGCCCAGAATCGGGAACCTTTTCATCCCAGAACTATTATGTTTTTATCCCAGTGCTCCTATTTATAATCTGTCATACCACCACACAGTTCCAGGTTTGACATGACACCAAAGATGTCTTTATTCTCTGTATGCATTTACATAAAGTCATCACACTCACACCTCTAATTATGTGGCTCTTCTATGGGTACATTCCCTTTGACTGACAATTTTCTTGCTGAGGTGATTCAGACCAAAAGCATCTCCCGCAGATTTTATGCCAACAGGAGAGAGAGAGAGCACCTCCTCCAATTTGTGGAGCGCTGTGCTGCCCAGGCACCACTTCATCACCTACTTGGCAAGCCCCTCCTGCCGTGGCTTGTGGCAGGCAGGTGACACTGGCTGTGATCTTGGTAGCCTCAGGATCTGCCCAGAACACCTTTACTGCCCAGTATAAGCTGTCCTGGAATAGCTGAGACCAAAGCTGCAATAAGTCTGTCAGCACAAACACCATTACAGGTGATAGATCATTCACTCTATCATTCCTTCTAGTCAGATGACTAGGCTGTAGGGAAAATAATGCTAAAGGTCAGAAAACAGAGATTCAACTCACAGCCAGCTGTGAATTGTGTTGGGTTTTGTTTTGGGTTTTTCGTTTCATTTTGGTTTGATTTTTTTTTCCCCAAAAAGAAGCATTTATACATGTGTGTGCTTGCACATATACATGCATATACAAATATGAGTGTGTATGGATGTGAATATGTGCACATGAATCTATGGATATGGGAATGAGCATCTGTCATGGGTTCAGCAGCAGCAGTCATTTTTCTTTAAGTAGTAGCTGGTGTAGCACTGTGTTTTGGATTTTCG
>JASSUY010009610.1:0-19240 GCA_032466535.1 Forpus xanthops | reverse complement strand
CCCCTCTGTTTCCGCTCCCAGGACCCACCGTTATGTCCCCGTGTCCCCTCTTCCAGGGGTCCCAGCCCCACATCCCAGACGGGGCACCCTACCTGACCACTGCCCCTCCGCTCAGCACCCCAGGGATGGGGACGGGGACAGCGATGGCCAGGGGCTGTGGGACAGGACCCTCCCTGACCCCAAGCATCCTGCTACCAGGGACAGGGCCACCTCCAGGTGCCTTGGCCCCCGTCCTCCCTTTAGCTCCCAGATTCTTGCACCTGGGCTGCAATTTATTCCACCCTTCCCTTCATCTGGTGATGGAAAATGATTTACAACCGGCTTACACGGGCTGCCTCACTGGACGGTCAGATTAAACGAGGGTCCTTCTGATAAAGATAATTACAAGGGGACTCCGCATTAAGTTTGCATTATTAAAGGAAGACCCAAATCTCCCCTCGCAAGCTGTTCCCGGGATTAGCAGAACAATAACTTTCATTTAGGATAATTGCCGTGGCCGGCGCTGGGGGCTGCCGGGGGGGGGACACACACAGACCCTCTGGGCCACCACTCACCAGGATAAGGGGGGGTACCATTCCCAAAGACCCCCCCCCCCGTGTGCTTTGGGATGCAGGGATGCTGAGGGCTGTCTCAGTCTCAGGACAAGGCACTCCAGCATCCCTTTGGGCACCTTCGCTCCTCCGGAGGGGTTTTGCCACAGTAATGCTGGAATCGAAGACTTTCACTGCTGGGCAGGGAGGATCTGTGCTGCTGCAGTAATTAGAAGCCATAATCCAGCCACCACCCACAACAAATTTCCTGTTCCGTGCAGATATTAGTGGATAAACCCCTAATTTTTGATGTTTGCCCCAGAATCAGCTTGATTTCAGCAGTTTACGTTCGGGCTGAGCTGTTGGGAGAGATGATGAAGCTTTAAATATGCATATGGCCTAGGCATTTGGAAAGTTTGGGGATAAAGCGCCTATAATTGCTCCTAATCAGTTTATGAAACATAAAAGCTCAAACCCAAGAGAAAGCCGATAGATGCAGAAATGGAAGGAGTGATTAAATCTGGAGGTGGCCTGGATACAGCGCTGCAGCCAAGGCTGGAGGGGACCGGGGATGTGGGACACAGTGAGGGACCATACCTGCAGCCACCACCATCTCCCCTGGTCATGGTGGAGAGGGGCATCTCCACCGGCCCTTTGGACAATAACTCAGTTAAAGGATATCTTGCTATATGCTCATCCAATAGGATTAGCTGGGATTAGACTAATCAGTAAATGTTTCTCTGCTCATTATTTTCCAGGGAAGATTTTCAGCTGATTCTCCAATGCTGAAAGATTATTAATCGCTTAAAGAGCAGGACATCAAACATCGCCCCTTGCTCTAGTTTCCCTGGGGTTCACCCCCCCCAGCACCCAAGTGCCCCCCAAGGGCTCCAGCCATGGCAATCAGAGGCTACAGCACCCTGGCCCTGGTGTTCCAGGCATGGGAGCAACCCACGGCTGATGCTGAGCACCCCTGTTCCCTGCACCGGGCCGGACTGGGGCACAGGGAGGTGGGACAGTCCGTGAGGTGTCCCCATGGCTGCTCCAGTGCCACCTCAAACACCCACCATGCCCTGCAGCGCCCTATGGGATGCATCATGAGGGCACACGGGCTGGGGTGGGTACCTGGGGCTGTCCCTTGAGGCACTGGGGACAAGCCTTGTGCATCCTTGGGGTTCTACAAATAGGTGCTGTATTTTGGCAGATCCTCTTCAGCCAATGACGGGGTCTGAGCCCATCAGTGGGTGGTGGGGTTTTGGGACCCCCTCTTTGCAGGGATATGAAGCTTGGGAAAACCCCAGAAGGATGTACACTTGCGTCGCAACCACCTGCTGTAGCAACAACCGGGGGTAGCAAGGAGAAGGTATCGAAGGGCCTGGTTTAGAGGATTAGTAATGGGATAAGACAGCTTCCACCTCCCTGGTTTAGATATGAATCAGGTCAATAATAAAGAGCCATCTGAAGGTTTCAGTCAGCTCAGGGTGGAAAAGGCTCCCACTCGTTGGACCTGCACCAACAGTCACAGCCCAGGGTTCCCTGCCTCTCTATGTCACATCAGCTCCTGGCAGCCTGGCACGGGAGCAAGCAGGAGCCTGGTCCCCAGGAATGATGCTGAAACCACATCCCTTGAGTAGCTGCTCTGCAGGGAAGCTCAGCTGCCTGCTTGTGGCTGTGGTGGAGCCTGCATTGGGTGTAGGGTGGCCCAGGAGTGGGGTGCAGTGATACACCAAGGGTGGGAGCCTGAGGGGGGAAGGTCCCTGCTCTCATGGACAGAAGGAAAGGGATGTTCTCTTGCCTCCTCCATGTCCTCCTGGGAGCACAAGGAGTGATGGGTCTTGTGAAAAGCCTGCCTGTGACACACAGGTGATAAAGAACTGAGAAACAGCCCATCACTAGAGAAG
This sequence comes from Forpus xanthops, assembly GCA_032466535.1. Taxonomy (NCBI): domain Eukaryota; kingdom Metazoa; phylum Chordata; class Aves; order Psittaciformes; family Psittacidae; genus Forpus; species Forpus xanthops. Next base: position 16,809 of record JASSUY010009610.1, on the reverse strand, counting down.
GCAGCAAAGGAGGTGTGTGTGTATGTGGGAAGTGAGGTGTATCCCTACCTCACAAGGCTAAATCCCCACCTCTGAGTTCCAGGTGGATTTCTTCCTTTCAGTGCAGGCAGTGGGATTTCTCTCAGGGCTGAGTGCTGGATTATGTGTGCATGCTCCTAGCCAGTTAGGAGGAGATAGATACAATGGTCAAACACCCTCCATGGCCAGGTTAAAGCAATGAGGAAACCTGTGCTCCCAACACTGCCAGCCTATGGGAAGTGCTTTGTGTCCAGCTGGGCTTTACATGGGTGTACAGGGTGAGCACAGTCACAGTTGACCACACACTGTTTAGTGCTGTAGCATCACCAGCGAGCTAACTGCCAGTGCATGGGGCACCCTAATTTGGCACTTGGGGGGTGTGCCAATCCACGTGCCCCAGAGACATCCCTCCTAATTCCCCTGCACAGATTTCTGTCTTAAGGCATTTGCCTTTGATTAAACCCAGAAGAGCAGTCACAGTTTAAGTGGACTTTAAGAGCATCCCATGCGCCGATTGATGCGCAGGCCGCTCACATCTGGAGTGCTGCAGATTTAATCAAAGTGCTGGGAAGTGCCGCACGCAGACAGCTGTCACAGCGCCCGCAGCACCGCTCCTCATTAGTGCCTAGCCAAAGCCAGGACAAAACAAGCGACCAGCAAGGTGCTGCACCTACAGCCTCGACTGGAGGCATGGCCGGCAATCAGTGAGCAAGCGGAGCTCATCCCTTGTATCTCCAGGAGCTACAGGTGATGTAGCCCATGGAAAACCCTCCTAGGGAGGAGACTGGGGTGTGCCCAGAGGCTTAAACCTTTAGGTGATATATGGGACCATGAGGGACAGGGTATTGGGGAAGAAACCCGAGCAGAGCAGGCACAAGAGCCGTAACTCTGATTTCTGGCTGCTCCTTCCACTGGTGCTTTCTGCTTCCACTCCACTTTGTTGTTGTTCCCTATCCCCATTTACCTGCCCATCTCACATCCCCATGGACACCCCCCTCCTGTCCCGTGCAGGGTCTATGAGCTGGAACACAGCTCTCCCTGGGGGTGCTGGTAGGTCCTGGGCAAACCCCATTTGCTTCTGCAGCCTTCCACAAAACAAGGATGGGACCCTGCTCTCCTTGGTGCTCATTCACAGCTCATTAAAGCTGATTGAAATGATGACCAGAGCTGAGTCTATCTGTGTGGGTGCTTGGAAGTCCTGGGCACACAGCTCGGCTGGGAATATCCAACTGTGAGGAGCCCCAAACTAGCCGATGGACTGTCCACTCCAATTAGCCCCACAAAGGAGCTATTATTCCTCTGCACTATGCTTGTCTGATTACTTTATCTTATTATTTTTTGATCATTCCTCCAAAATGTGCTAATTAAACAGAAATCATCAAGTCAATTAGAGAAACACTCATTAAAGCGGAAAAGAAAAGAAACTATCAGCAGAAGAAAAACGGCTGTGAGGCTCCCAAGCAGACACAATAGCTGCCACATTCATTCAATCAGCATCTCCCCAAAGAGGGGTGGACATTGTCCCACTCTGGTGAGCACCCTGGAAATGAAACTTCCCAAGTGATGGAGTCAGATTTCTGTCTTTTTTACAATGGAAAACCAGTGTTTCACCACCACCTCGGGGGTTTATTACATTTGGGAGAGTGAGGACTTTTGATTCCATGAGGGTCTTGACCCAAGGACAACGAACCCTCCCTGGAACAGTTTGACCTTAATGGGTTTTGACCTGGACCTACGTTCTTAACTTCCAGATGGGAAGATTGTCTGCCAGTTCCTTCATTTAGATGTTTGGCCTTCCATCACATAATGGCATAACGTGAAAATAAGCTAAAGCCCAGCAGAGTCTTTCAGACTATGTCACTGCCATCCACAGGGTCAGCATTTGCCATAGAGATGCAGAAGTTTGGGGGAGCTTGCCGTGCTTTTAGCCTGGGTGCAGCAGTGATGGACCATGGCAGTGGGACAGGGGCAGAGCTGGGAGCCAAACCTTCCTGGATCCTAGTGCAGGCTTCTTATGCAGGTCCATGGCCACTGCTGCTGCTCTGCACCCACCCTGGTGTCACATCATCCAATAGCCCAGTCTGTGTCACACACACCAGTTGCTTCCATGGGAAATCGAGGCTTGGCTCCAGGCCTCCTGCCTCTGACCTGGCTGGACCTCAGAATGGGGCATACCTCACCCCTGAGAGCCACAGCTACAGATTGTGTTAGAAAAGCTCAGGGACAACCGGGTTGGATTGGAAGCCACTGTTCCCAGGAAGTAAAGGAGTGATGGAGAAGTACTCAGGCTGCAAACAGCCAGAGCTGGCTGCTCCTCTGGCACTCACTACCTCGCAGCCTTCTTTCCCCCCCCCGGCCTCCTCTCTTTCTCCAAGCTCCTGCTGAGCACTCTTTACCACAGCACCTGAACCTCAGCGTTTTCCTTCTGCTGCTGCCTCCCATTGGCTTTCCCAGCTCCCAGCCCGGGAGCCCCCAGGCAGCACCTTCTCCATGTTCATTCCCAGCACCTTGCCAAGGAGAAGCCTCCCAGAACAAATGCATCCCCTGCTCCCTGCCCTGCCCTGGGCAAGCTGGGAGCAAGTGGCTGGTCCTGCAAACAGAAAGAAACCCAGGAAAACACACGAAGGAGTGATTTGGGTATTTCTGATACATCTCTGTTGGGGGCAGAGAAAGGAATTTCACTTATTCTGACCCCAAAGTGGCAGAGGGTGCAGCTCAGCTCTGGGTGAAGGTGTTGTGTAGCCTTTGCGTTTCCAAACCAGTTCAGCCATGCCTAATTGTAGGCACTGTGCTACGAGACCTGACAGAACTACTTCTCCTTTAATTAATCTCCAAGTTTGCTATCTGAGTGCTGTACCATATGGTATTGATTTTTCAGCTCGGTATGGCAGCACTTGCCATGAAAGAAGCTAACCTAATTAAAACAGAGGACTCCACGCGTGCAGGAGGCTACTCTCACTCCTCCCTTCAACAGTGCTTCTTAGAGCAGCTCTCCTGAATGCACACAGGTCCCAGCAAGGTCCCCCCATTAAGGACCCAGAGACATAAATCAGGATCTTTTAGTTAGAGACTGATATGTGGCTGCCTCGCAGAGCCCACTTGGCATTACACAAGCAAACGCCTCTTTAACAAGCAATCTTGTCCCAAAGAGACATTCTAAAGGACCAATAGACATCACAGAACACTAACATCAAATATAGCCCTGTGCATGGATCCTCCTTGCATGAATAGAAGCCTATGTGCTTGGCCACCTTACCCTTGAATGCCATCACATTATTTTGGGGCATAAATACAGATAAATGTGTCAAATTAATGTTTTTCCTATAGTAAAGGGCAAATCTGAGCACAAAGGACATAGAGCTACAACTAAGCACAGCTTTCCTACGAGCTCCCAGTCTTTGCTTTGACAGGACTCCTCAAACAGAGTCAAGGTGGTCCTCGATGCCAAAAGAGAACATATTGTCCAAACCAAACAGATTGAGTGTTGCCGACAATGAGCAGTTACTTAATCACCTCAAATAAGGACTTCTAATCTTGGAATTGTCACCCTCTGGGGAAAAAAGGAGGAAAGGGATTAAGAGGAAGAAGTAAACCTCTCCTTTGTGGATCACTGTCTGTAGTCTTCCCATTCGAGTTGAGGTTTTGCTGGATTTTGAAGGTGGAATAAAGGTGTTTTCTTCCTATTTGGAAGTGGCAGTACATGTTCTTGTTTCCTCAGTACCTAGAAAGTCCCAGTTTCACTGGGGAAGAGCTGCCTGGTTATCGGTGTCCTTCCACAAGCCCTTCTGCGGCTCCTGCAGCTCTCAGCCAGCCAAAGCACTCTTCAGCCCCCGGGAGGAGAACACATGGAGGCAGCAGCAGAAAACCTGGGCAGTATCCTTCCCTCTGCTGGTGACACCACTAACCCATGGCACTGAGGGCCAGGAACTTGCGAGCAATTTATTCCTGCATCTCCCCTCCTATCCCTCTCTTTTCAGATGACCCCTGCCTTGTTTCTTTGGCTATCAAGGGGAGCTGTAAGGAAGAGTCCCATCGGTGGCCCTACCTGGCAGCTGAGTGCTCATTTCTTTGGCAGAGGAGACGCTGGGGCTGGGGGAAGCCCTGTGAGCACCGGGATGAGCTGTGGCCAGGGCAGGCTGCAGGGCAGCCATCCCCAGGGGCAATGAGAAAGGAGGCGATTAGCCCGCCCCTCACCAGCACAGCAGGAGCGGTTCAAGGGGAAAGAAAAGCTCAGCCCTGGTGGTAATGACATTTTTTCACATGGGTAAATGCATTGATCTGTGACAAACAATACCGGGCTGTGCCTTTGCCCACGGTGCAGAGGAGGAGGGATGGGACAGCTTCCCCATGCAAGATGTTGGAGGCAGAAGTCCTCAGCTTCCCTGCAAGAAGCTGGGTGTATGTGGAGGATGGGGTACTAAGGATGTGCCTGCTGAGAACATTGCCCACATCTTGCCCAAGGGCAGGTTCTTCCCAGTAGGTGCCAGGAGCTCCAAGCCAGTGCAGGGAAACCTCAGGCACAGCCTCAGCACTCATCCTCAGGAAGTTCTGCAGAGCAGAAAAACAGTGTGCAGAGCACTCAAAGCTTGACAACAGAGCTACCCTGGAGTAAAACACCCTTTCACTGATGTTAAACCAGTGACAATGAAATCTGCTTCTATTCCTGGCACCACAACTCATCCCTGTAGCCTTACCTTACACTCATCCCCTGCAGGGCTGTAACTGCAGGCTCGTCCCATGCTTGTACAGCACCTAATGGAAGAGAGAACTTGGATAACACTCCAGCCTGGGGTGTCTCTTCCAGGGCAATTCCTCTGGGAAGAGCCCAAGCCATCTAAAAGCTGAGCCCTGGCAGATCTGGACCTCTGCTTTGCTCAGAGCAGTTCCGAAACCAGGCAGGTGACCATAATAAATACCACTGTCCAGACAGAAGTGGTGCGATGCCCCAGGAACACCACACATCCGATGGACTGGGCATCATGTGTGTCTGAGAAGAAATCCATAGGAGTGTATCATTAGTGTCTTGTCATTGAGTGGACAAAGTGGTTTAGGAGAGCACAGGGCAAAGCACGCATCCTGCCCAAAGAGCTTAACTTCTAAGCTTTAATCAGAAGAATTAGGGCTTGGCTCTAATTTAATCAGAATGAACAGTGGCCTTGCCATTTCATGGGCAGGGTGCTATCGACTCAGGGCATTCCCTCCTGCCTGGCATTCCCCAGGATGGCAACCAAGGGCTGACTAATGGTGATGGGCACTGTCCCTATGGCCAAGCTCATCCTGGCCTTGCCCTCCTGTTGTAGGCTTAGCTCTAGGTGGGACCCCACAGGTACTGGAAACATGTGTGTGCATCTGATGGCAGCTCCAGCAGGTCTCCTATGTCTCTGCTCACTCAGCACTCTCCTTTGGGCTGGAGCCATCAGGAAATGGCCCCGGATGGTGGTTTCATTGCCAGCTGGACTGTAGCCCAGGTCCTGGTTTAGCCCAGCTTCCAGCACCCCTATGGTTGCATGGCTGTGCTCGTCTGTAGAGGAGTCAGACCAGGTCTCCCGACAGCAATAGTGATCCTAAGAGAAGGAGATTTGTTGCCTGCATGGCTGGCCTCTCCACTCACAACATGGGACTGCAGAGGCCTTGGCAGGCCAGGACTTGTGCTTGGGGAAAGGACATGGGGCTAAATCTAGGGCAGACATCGCTTTTCGCCCCAGCTCAACACCAGCCTCCCCCCCACATCGCCATGGGGTCACTTCTCCTTCATTTTTAACTACAAAATACCATATTTCATCTGGCAAGTTCCAGTTCAAGGCAAAGATCTCCAAATCATGCCTGGTTAAAGCAAACCACCCTGTCCTTCTGATGTGAGCTGCAATGGCTGAAGGACTTCTGTCATTCTCTTCTCTCCAGCCTCTTCTTTCTGACACTTTCTTCTATTGGCTTTGGCACAGAAACAAGTGCATCCCTCATCCCCCTGGTCCCCGCCACTCTCCTCCCTGGTCAGAGCAAATTCTTAGCTGTAGCAACATACAAATCCCAGGGATAGGCATTGGATATGACCCCCATAGAAACATGGAATAGTTAGGGTTGGAAAGGACCTTAGGATCATCCAGTTCCAACCCCTTGCCATGGACAGGGATGCTTCGCAATAGACCCAAGGCTCTGTCCAACCTGGCCTTGAACAGTGCCAGGGATAAAACATCCCAGCACCTCACTCCTCCTTGCTGTGTCTGCAGCCCCAAAAGTGGCTGGGATCTTCCTGAGCAAAACCTAATGAGATCTCGGAGAGAAAACAGAGGGGGGAAAGAAAAGCCCTGGCCATAGTTGTAAATAAAGCCAAAGAGCTGTAAGTATGTGTCTGTCCTGCTTGTTCTTACTGCCTGGGATCAGCCCGATTATTCAGGGATTCATTTTTATTTCTGAGTTTTATTTTTTCTCATTTAACAGCTGCACATTAATAAAAACTACATTTATTGGAGGATTTGGCTGGGATTGCTATAATAAAATAGAAGGATTTGTGCCGGGCACTAAAAGAACTCTCTGCAAAAAGTAGTGTTTTTCCCAGTGATTAGGAGCGCTGGAACATATTGTTTTGCTGTGCAGCCCCGTCACTGCTGAGGATGGTGACAGATGTCTTGTGTTAATGTTGAATGATTAAATGCCATTTCTGAAGCCACTCCCTAGCTCTGCAGCACCGTGCTGCTTCACCCACACAATCTGCCTTCAATCTGTTCCCTGCGCTCGGAGCATCCCGCCTCGCTCACTGTCAAGAAGCCCCATCATCACCCCGGCTGCGTGGTGATGCCCACTGTCTGGACGTCAGCCTTTCAGCCACCCTGTAAGGACCAGACCGACCATGGTTGCACCTCAGAGATGGAGGACATGGCCAGTGGAAGCAGAGAGATAAGTACAGCCCTTGGGCTTCTCCTCCTGTTGCCATGTCCTTCACCTGCACCATTAGTGAGGACACATTGGGTGGGAAGCATGAGGCCAGCCCAAGATGTCACTATTTCCAGCTCTATCCACCACTCTGCTATAGAAGGTGATATGTTCCTGCACAGTTGCCTCTCTTCTATCCACAGGCCACTCCTTGTGTCAGCAGTGGTTTCCTTGATCTCATTATTGAGCATTGTCTTTGAGCAAGCCAAAGAGCATTCCAATCATGGAAGTCCACCTACCCATGTCCAGCTGCACTGAGGGCTCCACTAGCCCTCTAGCACTGGCTTATATGTTTCCCAGTGTTCCTAACCCACCTCCTTTCACTCCCTTATTCTGCTAACCACTACAGCCCACAGTCCCCATGCTGCTCTGCACAAAAAGCAGGTAGGTAGCTCAAACCTGGGCAAAACAAGAGCCTCTGCCCAGGAGGAGAAAAGGTGGAAACAGCTCACTGCTGTCCACATGAAATTTAGCAGACGGTGATGTTCCTCTTCTAACAGCCTGCTCTGGCCTTGTCAAACACACACAGGGATCCTTGATCAGCACATCTATATCCTCTAGAAGTATGTTTTCTTTGCAGAACCCTTATCTGCTTGGCATCTGTTGCAGTGACTTACCCCAGCGATGAGGTCCACATGCACTGCTCCTGACCCACACATCTGCGACACCCGAGTCCCAGCACAGCACAGAGGACAAGTCAGGTTGTTTCTCCAAGTGGAGCTGGCATGCTAAGAGGGAAGGGAGGAGCTGGCTGGGGAAAATCTGGATGTTCACATGCATTCACACATGTCCGTCAAGGAGAAAACGTCGTGGGGCACTGCAGCAAGCTGGGAGATCTTAAAGGGGGATGCCCCCATGGGAACCTTGCACCCATCCACATCACCTCTTCTGCCCACCTCTGCTCTCCCTCTGCACCCCATGGCTTCAGGGGCAATGTCCCCCTCATCCCAGGACTGAGCACCACAAAAGAGGTCCTCTGGGCTGTGAGGCGTCTCTGCTGCAGAAGAGGTAGGGCAAGGAGGTGCCAAAGAGCAAGAGGCCCAAATCGACTTATTTCTACCACCTCCCCTTTACAGAAATATTAAACCTGCTGTCACTTGCTAATCCATCAGCCTGACAGGTCAAGTAAAAGCAGGTTGCCCACTTGCTTTCACTTCTCCCCCAACTTAATCTCTGTGCTAAATTACAAGTTGATAATGGGTTCCCATTAATTATTGATTTTCCAGATAATACTTGTTAAAGTAGAATTAACGCTATTGTTTCTGAACAAATACTGCCCAAACACTGTGTTTAGCGGGCTTGTAATCAGCTTTACCCACTTCTCCTCTAATCTGATTGAAACAGATTTCCTACCAAATCTTTTTTATCATTTTGTTGATATTAAAAGGTCACATATTTATGCCTGCTCCAAAGTTTAATTTCAGTTACTGCAATTGATTATTGCCCCGTGCTTTTGCACGGGCAGCAGAGTGCTGATGGACACAACTTTCATTTACACTGGGAATGAAGGAGCAGAGAGAAAACGGAAGCAGCACACACACCGGGGTGTTCAGTGAGTGATGTTAGGCATTGTACACTTCAGCTTATTTCCCCAAGCCCTATATTATGATTCTGTTCATCATAATGCCTTTTGACCCGCTGCATTTACTCCATCATAATTATCCTTTAATACTCTTATAAATGAACTTTTAGCTTATCTTCCGTTAATTCTCAGAACAAGCAAAGCACACACGTAACAAACAAAGCCATCTAAATAAAGTGGTTAACCTTTTGGTGGCTTTCCCTGCTTATTCAAAGGCGGGCCGTGCACTAAAGAGGTAGATGGATTAATTATGCTTCCTCCCAAGAGGCGCAGAGTGTGTGATGGCATTTCAGCCCCTCTTCAAGCCAAGCTCCATCGAACGACCCTCTGAAGAGCAAAGTCAACGAATTAAACCCAAAGCAAAACTAGCTGGCAAAAGTATAGCAGGTCACTAGGGGATTTCTCCAGTGCTGCCCAAGCCAAATGGCATGAGGACCTGAGATGAGCTAGTTTGAAAGGGAAGGTGGAGGTGAGTCATCTCAAGCACTTGAGAGGCTTCACTTCAATCTCCAGCTTGGCCAGGAGCTCTCAGTGAGCTCTTTGAAGACTCAGTTCTCTAGGACATGGAAGGAATCCCCCTCCCAGGTCTGTCTTCTGTACTTGCACCTTAGACCAGAGACCATTTTCACAATGCAGCCATCAAAGAGCTCCCAGTACTATCAGTGTATCATCTTCCACCTTGTTTCTCCTCCATGATCATGCTCAAGCCACGATGATAGGGATGTGCCAGCTTGCTCCATTTCCTGTGTTTCAGAGTTTGGCACATAATCACATCTCACCTACAGTCTCAACAAAGTCTCCTATAAATACAAATACGATGTCTGGGGAGCACAGAACCAACTCTGGTTTTCAGCCGTAGCTGGATGCCCTGCAGACTTGGACCAGAGATATCATCTGCCAGCAGGGTCCTGCTTGTCCTTTATAACGCAGGAGGGACAAGTCTCCAAAACTCCAAGGCAGTACCTTGGACACCTGCCATGTCAGACTCTCTCAAACTCTTCTTCTACAGATGGTAAAGCTGCAATCCATCTCTGCTGTGACCTGATTTCCCTGATCCACCTTGGGATGAGTGCAAGGATGCTGGCACTGGTCACTGCCAGCATCCCAAGGGGGAGGACAGGCTCCTGCTCACCTACCACCCAGGCAGCACTTCTGGGTGTCCCAGATGGGGACAGGATCATTAAGGGATCTGTGGCACAGTGAGTGGTCAGCTCCTTAACAGAAGATGCCTGCAGCTGCCATCTCAGCTCCTCTTGCCATAGTCCTTCCAGTGTCCTTGCGGCAGTTATTTATTACTAGCATGACAAGCAAAGCAAGAAACTGCCCCATTCCCAGACAGTTTGCTAAACCTGGACATACAATAGAAACAGAGCATTATTTTCCCAGAAGGAGCTGAAACACAGAGGTTAAAGACCAGGTTCAACACAGGCTTTAGCTGCCCGGGGCTCAGGCTTTAGATGTGTACGTGCAATCCTGCAAACCCCAAACACCTTCTGAGCAGCTGGTCAGTGGTCAGCATGAGTGGCTGCACGCTCACCCAGGACATATGGCAACAAGGTCCTGAAGGCGGAGCAAGGCACGGAGATGGGTGGATGCTTCAACCATCAGGCTGTTGTCCTGAAACATCTCCACGTGCAGCATGGACTCATCTGCTTCAGCACTTCCTTCCCCACACACATCCTGCATCTACCTGTTCCAAAGACAATCCGCTTTCATTTTCCATCAGTTATTCAAGGGTATCTCACTTGCATCATTCAGGGCTATCTGGAGGACAACTCACTGGAGACAATTCTGAAGATCCCTTTTTTATAGACTGAGGAAACTCTGCAACTTGCCAGTGAAAATCAATTAGATTTTCATGGAAATTTGGTGATATTCACTGAAAAGCTATTAGTGTGCATAATGAGAAAATACCTAATTCCCCAAAGAAGGTTTTGTGCCCATAACTGCATATACAATAACCTGGAAAGGTTAGATTATACCTAGTAATGTCACGCAGACCTCTAAAGGAGATTAACTCAGGAGTTTTCTTATTAAGGCTGTACTGTTTGTGAGTCTAACTGCAGTGACAGACACTAACCAGTACTAAACCAGGTTAACAGCCCAGGAAACAACCTGTCCACACTAGTGCCCATTCCAATAAAAGAAGATCTCAATAAATGACAAATGAAACAGCCGTCCCATTTGGTCCCCATCCCATCTTATTTGCCCTCACAAAATCCTGTTATAGTCTTTTTTCCAGCAAGATGATGATTCTTCCAAAGTCACGGGGCTGGATCCTCAGCTGCTGTGGACTGACCCAGCTTTGTCAGCTAATGGGACTATGTTGAGTTACATCAGCTGGGAGTCTGGCTGCTCCCCTGCTTCACGTGGAACAGACTCACAAAGATTAACAGTTAGCATTAAGACTATCATGTTTTTATTGTAAAGAAATCACTCTAAAAGCATTTTGCTCTATTCAGTTTTTAAGAATCCAATCCTCTATTGTAGCTTAAGGACAGACAATTTCCTGATTACCACCAGCAGAGCTGAGGCCAACTTGAGGAGTTTTTATTTCTTTCCTGATCACATAATCCATATTCCACAGAATTTGCCGTATGAAATATACTCCTATGTAATACCAAAGTGTTAATGGCACAGAGTAAAACCACAAGCTGGTTTGAAAGGCAGAGATTTTGAAGGGAAAGATATGAAATCACATAATGCAGCTCCATAATCGTTTGACAATAAATGATCCTTTTATCCGATTATTATTTCAGCTGCGTGTCTTCAATAACATGCAGCAGTTACCCCTTCCCTAGAGCATGTGGACCACAGCTATGACCAAAGAGCAGTGAATTGTACCAGGGAAGCTGGGTCCTGCTTCTTCATTACCCCATGAGGTCCTCAAATCTTAGGACCATCAATGGGGTGAGACACTGGATCACATCATTAACTGCTTCAAACTGCACTAGCTCCAGTGAAAATGCTGCACTGATGGTTACTAACTGGCAGGCAGGGAAAGGAGGAGGCCAATATAAGAATATAAAAACAGCATTGCAAAGAAAATAAGAGCCAAGTCTCTAAATTTACCAAGAGGAACTATATCTCCTGCTCGTGAGCTCGCTTTCCTAGAATATGCTGCTCATTGAGCTGCCATTCATGGCTCAGAATAATTTCCCTTTACTCCACAAACTTGTCCGGTTTCAAACAAGGAAAGAAGCAGTGCTCACATCTTTTGGTGATAGCTGCAGGAAACTACCAGCTCCTTCACCTTCCAAGAGGAGATTCTCTAACGCTGATGGATGACTTAATTTGTGAAGGATTTGGGAGAGCCCACATAGCACCAGGGAAGCTCTGCTGTTTTATGGTTTCAGAAAAGAAAAGTGATCCTTTTCCATCAGATTAGAAGCTCAAAGAACGTAAGCATGTTGATAAAATAATACTATGGCTTCTCAAAAGAACGGGATTTCATTCTGGTTCAAAAGGAGTGTTATACAATATTGGCTATGCCCATACTGACCAGCTTTCAATCTATTTTACCGCTAAATGCTCAGATCAACACCAGTCTTTCTCAGCACAGAGGAGTTTGATCAACTATCATGCTGCAAAGGAACATTGAGGTTTGGGCAAAAAACTCCGCACGATGCATATCACTATTACACCAGCATCAACGCAGAGGTTTAGAAACACTCACGAGCAACATCCCCGCTTGGGAACCACTCTTTTCCTCCTAGGGATCCCAGCCATTGCCCGTCCTTTCCAAAGACGAGCCTGCATGTGAGGATAAAGGCGCTTGTCCAAGACACCTTATTTATTCATGGGCCTTCCTTTGACAGCAAAGAGCACTCAATCCTGCGGGAGCAATGTAACTAATTCATGCGGATGTCCAAATGGGCAATTTGCAAACTAATTGCCCGCACACAAGGCACTGTGCAGACAGGTTGTCCCAACACTGCCTCTGCCCACGTTTTGTATGCCTGGCAAGAGGCGGTTGAAATGCTTTCTGGGCAGACAATGGGCTTGCTCAAGTGTGCAACTATTTCGGAGGGAAGCTCCCCGCCCACCCCGGGTGGTGAAGGTTTGTTCTGCCCGCGTCCAGCTGCCGTGTCCTGCCAGGAAAACACTGGGGCCATGTGTGGGACAAAACAGCTCTTTTGCCTTATTGCCTCTGCCGCCGGTTCAGAAGGACGCAGAGAATATCAGCAGCATATGGGCCTCGGGGGACTTCCAGCCATTTAACCAACATTATATGCTCCATAACAAAACAACAATATTTCGGTACTTAGATCCACCAGATAGCTAAATTAAATTCCCTAGGCGGTGAGGCTGCTATGCTAATTGCCTTGCCTTGTGGATTTGCCATGCGGCTCCCCAAGAAACAGATTGGCCCATTTTTCAGACAACTGACTGTTAATTGGAGTAACGAATAGCAGGCTGGAGGGGCCACTCATTTAGCTTGGTAAATTCAAACCCCCCTTATTCATGAGGACAAGCTAGAGGTGAAGTAGTTTCCATGGGAGGTGGGCAGACGGGCTGGTGCCAGGTCAACCCAATGTGGGTTTCTTTCCCTTTACAATGGGAACACAAGGGAAAGTTTATCACCTGATCCCCCATCCCTCTGGGCTGCTGTGGTCTTCAGACTGCTGAATCACCTGTTAAGAAGGGCTTCCCCCACTGACTGCAGGAGATCAGCTGGTCCCTTTGGTGAGCAGGTCTCTTGTTCTGTGGTCCTGAACACAAGCAACTTCTACTGCGCCTGGGAAAGCCCTTGGTTTTCCTAAGCTTTGCTTCCCAGGTAACTGATGGGCTGGACAGAAAGAGAGGAGCAGGCCAAGGCAGCCAGGTCAGCGGGAGACAGCTCTGAGGCTTCTCCCTTTAGTGCCACAGCTCCTGCATCCTCAGCTGGCCAAACGGCCACTGCTCCTTCCCTTTCCCACCGTCAAAAAAGGCCCTAAGAACAAGCTCTAAAACGCTCTGCAGAAGAGGCTGGGATCAATTTTGATGGCAAGATCATAAAAATCTTTATTAACAAAAGCCTTGTCAAGGCACAGGCTGTCTATTCAGCAGAACAAATCCATGGCACTTGACAGCCAGCTTAGCTAATGAATAATATACATATTTGAAAGCTTTGTCCATACACCCACTGGTAGAACATCCACTTCTGACTGCCTGGAAACCCAGCCCTAATATGAGATATGGGAAATAATTCCTGATACTGTGAACAGTTAAAAATGGCAGAATTCTGTTTGCACTCTACCCATACTTCCTACCCATTTTTTCCTTCAAAATAAGCTTCCTGAAGGAAATATGGATAACATTCAGTAAGGGGCTATGTGACAGCTCACAGATGGATGTGCTTCCAGTGAATCTGGAGAGGTTAAAAACGTACTGATAGCAGACATGAAGAAAATCTGGGGACTTCTGCTTAATTACATTCCACTCCACACACCCTGTCTGTATGAATGAGGACACGGGGTGGAAACTGCCTGGCAGTGTTTTTAATACAGCTGCTGGGGTTTGGAGTAGCAGACACCTCTTATAAAGCTGGGGTCCAAATCTGCCCCTAAGACCCATCACCCAGGCTTCAGACATTGGTCTAAAACACTAAAAGCGGAACTCGCACTTGCTGGGAGCAGGTGTGATGCCATTCAAGTCACCATGTTTTGATGTCACCCTTGATTTCAAGCAGCTCCTACAGACTGCAAGCGAGGCATGAGGGCAGGAGGAATAAACCCATTCACTGTAAAAGGTTCCAATAGAAGCAGGGTGTAGAAATGCTGCTTCCTAGCCTAGAAATGTGTGTCACAACAGAGTGACTGAGAGCACTCAGTCCCTACTCACAGCCCTACAAATCAAGGCCTTGAAAGTTTTGATGTCTTCTCGTACTCAATTCTCTTGCATATAGACATGAACAAGGGGATATCCTTGCCCAGAAGAGCAACAAGCCCAATTTTACTCTTTTTTCTTCTGCAAGCAGAATTGAATCACGTTTTCTTGCAATAACCCAGGGCACAGGTCATGTATGGAGGGAGCACAGGGGGAAAATCTGGCAGTGATCCTCCTGTACGCCACTGCAGACAAAAAGCACGCACCACAGTACAAATAAATAAGCACTAAGCCATCTCCATTCATGTTTCTAATTAGTGCAACCCATTTAACAAACAGACACATAATATAGGTCAATTATGTAGGTCATGATAAATTTGCACACAACTTCAGCCTGTAGGGCACCAAAAAGACCACTTCGAGGCAGCATTTGCAAAGCTACAGCTCGGTTCTGCACATGGCATGCCAAGAGCAGTGAGGAAAGTAGAGACCTGCTGGGGTTGTCTTGGTTTGTGGTACTGACAGCAATGAAACCCTCAGCGGCATCCCCTAGGAGACACTCAGTGCGATACAATCCCTGTATCACACTGATGTGCAGCCCATTCAGCATTTGTACTAGACAAATCCAATGCAAAGACACTAAGATCATCTATTACACCCTACTAAATTGCAGAGAAAAAGCAAAATATACTTACTAGGCCAATTCTAGAGTGCTTCAGATTTGGAACCTACTGCCACACAACACCTTTAGCTCAAAACCAACAAATAAATCCTGGAAGACAAAATGTTCAGACCACAGAAATTGTTGGAGCATGGTCAGAAAAGCCAAGACAGAGCTGGAAAAGCAAAGCAGTCAGTGGAGTGCCTATATGTGAACATGGCAAGGGCATGTTTCGGTCCTGATCTCCTCAGAATAGGAGGCTTACAGGGTTGGTTTGCCCACCTGCCTCTCCAAAACTATTGAACCAATTACTAGTTTCAGTCACAATTGCGAGAAACGTGAATGTCTCAAAGATCCCAGACTGGTTTGGGTTGGAAGGGACCTTAAAGCTCATCCAGTTCCAATCCCCTACCACAGGCAGGGACACCTTCCACTAGAGCAGGCTGCTCTGAGCCCTGTCCAACCTGGCCTTGAACCCTGCCAGGGATGGGGCAGCCACAGCTTCTCTGGGCACCCTGTGCCAGGGCCTCAGCACCCTCACATCATCTTCCTGATGTCTAATCTAAACCTCCTCTTTATCAGGTTAAAGCCATTCCCCCTTGTCCTGTCCTGATGAGCTTTAGATCAAGCTGCCATGTTTCATTTTGATGAGTTTGTAAACAATATGGTACGGTACCCAGAGGAGACAGAAAACATTTGTACATTCCCCATAGGAAAGGAACTGACAACTCAGCATTAGTAGGCTTGCCCATGGCCCCCTGCCCAGGGACAGATGCAGCTCCACAGAACCCATAGTACATGCCAAGTCCTGCATTGCTAGAAAGTTTGGGGAGGAACAATGAGGAACCACAGTGGAGGCATCAAAAGAGCAGCAGGTACCATGTGGGGTGTTATGTACATGATGGGACTGCAGAGCTGCCCGTTCTGCTCAGGGTGTGGGGAGGATGTGGGGACAGAAATCACAGCAAATGCTACAAGTGTGGGGTTTGCAAAGAGATAAAGGGGTTGTGGGACTCGGACCTGTAGGGAAACAAGCTTAATGAACTGCTAAAGGTCAGCACTAGTGTAATTTGTTCTGAGATGAAGGGAGAAAATGGATCTTGGATGGGAATTTGTGGTGCTTGTTTAGTAGCTGTCACCTTTCCTTTGCATTTCCAAGCATCTTTGAGTCCTGCATCCAGCTCTGGGGCCCCAACATGAGGGACGTGACTGCATGTGAGAAAGGAACAAATGTAAGACCTTTTGAACCATCTACGCTTCACCTCAGGGCCCCAGATGAGGCAAGGGGGGTTGAAGAACAGCCTGAGAACTGTTCCCCATGCACATAAACAGTGCTTTTCAAGGGAGGAAAAAATGAACCCAACCAGCATTACACTCCTGTTCTCTGGAGTATCTCATCTGCACGGCAGCACTGTTCAGGAACATACATGCAGGGAATTTCCCCTATGAGAAATAAATACTTTACTGTTTTGCCTCATCCCTGGGGAAATGATACGCCTGATGAAATAATGCTCTCTATGGGCCTGCCCTGCTTTTCCATGAGGGCCTCACTTCCCACAGTCTTCGGGAGTGAAAAAGGAGAGAAGGAGAAAGCCTCTCTTGTTCTGCTGGCTCTTCAACTGTATCTTTTAGCAACTGGTGACAGGAGCATCTTTCATTTAGGGTTGGAAAGCATTATATTCCCAGGGAAAGCAATATTGATCACAGTTACAGAATCTCAGGCTGGTTTGGGCTGGAAGGGACCTTAAAGCTCATCCAGTTCCAACCCCTGCCACAGGCAGGGGCACCTTCCACTAGAGCAGGTTGCTCC
>JASSUY010009609.1:0-20732 GCA_032466535.1 Forpus xanthops | reverse complement strand
AAGGCTGCTATGAGGTCTCCACGCAGCCTTCTCTTCTCCAGGCTGAACAGCCCCAACTCTCTCATCCTATCTTCGTAGGGGAGGTGCTCCAGGCCCTTCATCATCCTCATGGCCCTCCTCTGCACTTGTTCTAACTGTTCCATGTCCTTTTTATGTTGAGGACCCCAGAACTGCACACAATACTCCAAGTGAGGTCTCACGAGAGCAGAGTGAAGGGGCAGGAACACCTCCCTCATTCTGCTGATCATGCTCCTTTTGATGCAGCCCAGGATACTGTTGGCTTTCTGGGCTGCAAGGGCACACTGCCGGCTCATGTCCATTTTCTCATCAACCCAAGTCCTTCTCTGCACAGCTGCTCTGAATCTCATCTCTGCCCAACCTGTAGCTATGCCTGGGATTGGTCCTACCCAGGTGGAGGACCTTGCACTTGGCATGGTTAAACTTCATGAGGTTGGCATCTGCCCACCTCACAAGCGTGTCAAGGTCCCTCTGAATGGCATTCCTTCCTTCCAATGAATCAAGCAAATCACAAAGCTTGGTGTCATCAGCAAACCTGCTGAGGGAGCACTTAATCCCACTGTCCATGTCACTGACAAAGATATTGAACAAGACTGGTCCCAACACTGATCTCTGAGGGACACCACTCATTACTGGTCTCCAGCTGGGCATTGAGCCATTGACCACAACTCTTTGCATCTGGGAGGAGAGAAGATGAGAAAACTCATGCTGGTACTTACCACCTTATCTCTGCAGATTATCTCAGCAAAAAGGAGGGAAATATGTCAGAAGCCCTGTGTTAAAATGCAAGGAGCTTAAAAAGCAAGACTAGAATGAATATCATGTCAAGGAATCAGTTTAGTCCTTGATTATATAAGGCAGCCTGGAAACAACTTGTTGGGCTGAAGGCTCTTCAGATGATGTGCTGTAGACTTTGTGACTCTCTCACAGAAAAAGAAGTGCCTTTCAACTTGAGGAATGATCTTGCACCAAATCATCTACTCTCTTTCTTTGATCTCTCCATTCAGATGTAGAATTCAGTTAGCAAAAAGAAGACTGGAAACTGTCTATATTTGTCTCATAGCAGCATTTTCACAAAAATCCTTGTATTGTACACAAGACACAGACACGTTGTGTCTGGCAAAACATGACAGTCTGTCTCACACTGCATTAAGGACAAATAAAAATAAAATAAATAGCCAAACATTTAAGTCTAAAACACTGTTTAAGCAGAAGACATGAAAGTCCAAGACAATGATTCAAAAAGATATAATCTTTCTGCTTGTCCCAGTGCCTGAGAATCTGTCTGTATCTAAGCCTTACCCAGAAAACTTACTGCGGTGCTAAATGCTATACTGTTAAAATTGTCTGAAGATACTACTTTCTTGCTTGACCTGAACATCTGATATAAACCCATCTCCCTCCTAAGCTTCCTTGGGACTCACAAAATAGACGTATCTCTTTGGAGATCCATCTGGACGCCTGATCTGCACATATTGCACACACACAGAATTTAGTTAGATGGCAGCAGTAATTGCCATTAATGGCAGTGGCAACAGTAGCTGATCACTGTTTACACAATCCCTTAACTCTTAGGGCAGTTGTCAAGTAAAAAGCCTGAGGACTACATTTCCCCAGACTGCTTTTAACCACTCAGTTACTATTGAGCTAGAAGACAGCCCAGTTGTTTGACTTTTCGAAGGACCAAGCCACTCAGTGTATCTGAAAGAGTGGGCATCTGAAAGGACAGCCTAATCTAGGCACAAGCAGGCATCCCTAACCTTGTGCCTGGCTTCTGTAGTTCTTATTCAGAGGTGTCCAGCAGTGCCCAGGCAGGCTCTGGAGTGTCTGGGCTCCCCCAGGAGAAGAGAGCCTTCACTTTGGGTCCTCCAGTGATGGATAACATAGCCTTCAGCTCCAGTCTGGGAGCTGCCTCCAGAACCTCCTTATAGTGGGACTTCTCCATTGCATCCTGCCAGTCACAGGGGAAAGGCACCCTGGGGCAGAGGTGGCTCAGGGGAGAATGCTGCTGATGGAAGCTGTCAGACAACAGCATCTCAAAAGAATCTCTTCTTTTTTCCTTCTTATTATTACTATGAGCACCTGTGGCTCTCCAGCCTCTCAGGTGAGGTGTGCTGAGAACAGTTGTGCCCAGCTGCTGTGGCACTACAAAAGACAATTCTGCAGCAGCAGGAGGTATGAAATGAGCCTTGGGGATTCTTGAGTTAGCTGAACTATGCTGCCAGAAACAACATGCCTGCAAAAGCCCAGGTGGAATTAGCATGTCAGAAACCATGGCATTTTCAATATTTCTAATTAAAAAAAGCATACTTGGAGGTAATAATACAGAAATTGCCAAATATTTAAGGCCGAGTCATGTTTCCTTAAAAGTCTGTGGGAGATTTGCCACAGACTTTTAAAAGACAAGGATTAGTCTCTAAATAGTTCATTTATGAGGAGCAAGTTATGTTTTAATGTACCAGTATTTTTCCAAACTGTTTTAGGAAAATTATTAATAACTGAAGAAATCTAAAAAAAACAAAAAAAACCAAAACTCCAAACTTGAATCTTGGAAATCATTTAATTACCATAGCAACGCTTGCCTTACTTTTGGATATCGTAACTCCAGAGAGGCACAGAGAGCTGACATGACCAGCATCTTTTAATATTTCCTGACTGCTAAAATCAAAGGATTGTACTGTATAATCCTCTTTAAACACAATAACAAAAACAGCTTCTCTTGGTATTAGTCACAGTCTGTCAAATGGTTTTCCACACCTTTCCATAAACAAATGAGGATCACCTTTGCTTAAGGGTTTTAAAGATCTTTTTGTTATGAAGCAAAATGTGAAATTGAGTTAAATAATGAATGATGTTGCAAGATCCGTAGGGAACCTTTCTTTCGATGACTCGGTCTCACTGAGGGAGGCAAATAGTCCTCTCAATATTAAAACCCTACAAACTTGCACTGAATGACTTTGATGTTTATCCGTAGCATATAAATACTAGAAGCTTTCCTAGTATTTTTACATTCCTTAAAGCATAACAGAAAATAAGTTCATCATAGTGTTATTAACAGTGAACTTGCGTTGGTTACAGATTCAAAAACTGATGACCTACCTCTGAAAACTCTGCAGTCTCAATTTAGAAAAATACCTGATAATTTTCAGTGTACAAAAACATTACTGATATGCTAAAGGATATTATTCAATATTTCAGAATGAAAAGACTACCTCTGACCTTGGCAGGCTTGGATCAGACTTTAAAATTGCTAAGCTACAGGATTTATGGTCAATGCGGACCAGGTGGAGAGAGGAATAGAGCTGGGCAGCCCATCATTACTTCTGAGAAAGTGCCCTGTTCCCTCATCCCTCCCTCCAGCCAGTAGTCCCTTGGAAAATGGATGCAGCAACAGCTACCTTTGTGTTTTTAACGAAATTCGTTATGAATGCTCTTATCCCAACAAATTTAGAAGGCAATTTAAAATGGTCAGCTCCTTTACAGAGGACAAGATCCACATATTCACAGTCCCAGCACTGATCTCTTACAACTTCCCACAGATTCTAATTTAATCATTGAAATGTTGTCAACTTGGAGCAGTTTTGGTATCATGAATGAAGTCTTTGAGAAGACAGACCATGGGAAAACCTTACCGGTTTGCCAACACAAGTTCTGATGAAGTTGTGGACATCTATGCTGCAAGTGACAGCTGAAGGTGAAGGTGGAGGACAGCCAAAATATGCACTCAAATACGGGGCAGCTATGACATGGGAGGGACACATTTGCACAGGATAGCTTTCAAACTCGTCGCTCCCCATTATTTTTGACTGCTGAAGAGCAGAGAACCTATTATAAAATAATTTCCTGATATGCATAAAGTACCATAGGGAACAATAGTACAACATTGTGGAGGAAGCAGGATGTTTCACTTTATTTCTGGCTATTTATAGCTCACTTGAGCATTTTGACAATTGCAAACAATTCTGTAGGCTAGCTATTTAAATACTCTGCTGAATGTATCCCAGCAGGAACTTGAGGGGTTTATTAATTTTCTAGCTACAATCTTAAACTTGTGATTCACTGAAGAATGTGCCAAAACAAGTCAGCCACTGAATTTTTAAAATTTTGCTTTTTATATATGATCTTTTAATTAGACTGTTACCCCAATTGCCCCTCTCCTCTTCACATGCAAGTCATTCATTTTGCATGCAAAAAAATCCCCAAACCCCTTACTTAACATTTCAGCATAAGAAATTGCAGTGCCTCATAGTGGAACTTTGTTACACCTAAAATCTAAGGTTTCCTGAGCACTGGGTTAAAAGGAATAGCTTTTTGAAGCAATGACTCCATAGCACCAGCTTCACCACATGACAGGAAAACTTTCATTCAACCATTACTGTCACCAAGGAAATTGAAGTTAATTCTAGTTACCACCTTCTCAGATACAGACTTCTGGTAAAAAATGCATAGCCTATTCTTGAAACCTCTGTAAATAGCTCTAATGACTTTTGCTGCTGCCTAGATCAATTTCCTGACTAGCACACTCCAGATAGCCTATATTAAAATATGTTTGATATTATGTGTCATTAGTAAGTGAACACTCTTACCTTTTAGATACTAGACATCTTTGCATCATTTGCATTTGAAAGGGATGAGTAATTTTCAGCTTTGAGAGAATTTAACCCACATGATTTCTGCATAATTTTGCATTCCACTTTAAAATTCTCTCTGTCCTGCAATACCTTTTATATCCTTTTATGCTTAGGTTTCCCACTGTCTCTTGCCCTGCCAATTTGTCCATTTGACTACTGCTTAGAAACCAGCAGAAGGAAGATAAAAGCTCAATCCTGCTCTGCTTTTCTTCAAATCACTTCACCAATGTCTGCTGGTGATTATCCATGGAAAAAAAATCTTAACCAAAGTATTTATTACATAAAAGATCAAGTAAAAAATAAGATTTATCTTATTCCTGGTAGTATTTCTGGTAACTTAGCATTAGACATATTTCCTTTAATCAAATACTCATCCCCCATCTTCTGTGGAGCTCCATGCAAGTCTATTTCTATATGGAGCAAACACTAAAAGAACAAACCTGTCCTACACCTTATCCCGCTTATTTCTTGTAGCAGATTATCTGCTTCTTCAGCAGCAGAAATCAAGACTGGAAAAAACTGATGCACATCATCTCTTCTGTGTGGGTAAATAAAAGACACTCTTGAAGGAGGATCACAGGTCATCTTGTGTAACTTGCACTGGTGTTAGTGCAAGGATGTTCTCTGTGTTATGTACAGGATCCAAAAGATGCATAATGCTACTGGAAGTGCTGCCTCATCTCTTTTTAGTCTGTATGTAATGTCCTATGGAGAAATAATGCAATGAAAATGATCTGATGGAGAACACCACATCCTTTTTTCATGTTTCGTAATCCTGTCTTTGCAATTATTTTCCTATTAGTGACCTTTTTGATGTTTGTATAAGTGACATATTTGCTTGGGGGAGTTGTTTTCTTTCTTTTTTTTTTTTTTTCCCCTAGATTTCCCAACTTTAATTCTTACTTCCAGATTTCTCTGACTTTCACCTTAATAGCATGAAAGATCAAGCTTTGAGTAAGAATTCTCAAGGAGATCATTGGTTGTAGTGTAGCATACTGACTATGTTTTAGCCAGCCTGTAATAACATCAAGTATTGCATGTCTTTGATATTTGCTATTGCTTTATTGTTATAGGTTTAACTATATTTCTTGTTTTATTTGGCTGAGGTGTGTTGATTCAGATATGAAGAACAAACTGCTTCTTCTGAAGAGATTTGACTCCCATTCTTTGCTGGGCTCCACTGGCAGCTGATATTGCTGAAGTCTACCAACTACATTACTTTATTTAAATTTACATAATTTATACCACCTCTTAGAAGTTTTGAAACTGAAGAAAAATGCAAAATAAAATCAAAACAAAATTTGTGTATTTGATAACAAATTCAGATGGATATTGTCATGCATGTCCTAAAAGGGGGGGGGAAGTACATAATAGAAACAAAAATTAACACAACCAACCAGAATCACAGAAAACCACGAGACCTTAATTCAAAGGCTTACCTGATGTGACCTCTGCTTCCCCTCTTTCTTCAGTGTGATGTCCTTCCGAGGAGCTGTTCTTTCCTACATTGTCTCAAGCAGGCCTGAAGTCTGTTTTACCATTGGTGCTTCTTTGGTCAGGGTAATTACAGAGCATTCAAATCAATCTTATTTAACAAAAGAAGAAAGAAAGAAAAAAAGGGGAGTTTTGCTTTGCTAGACACAGAATAATCAATGTGGAGTTTTTCCTGCCTCAGAAGGTCTCATGCTCTGGGTCATGTTTATGGTTTATGAGTACCTTCCAGACACAGACTTCAACTCATGTGCACATGTATGTGTCTGCATACACAGAGCCTGCTCCTAGACAAGTCACCCTGGTATCATTAAGTGCAGCCCCAGGTTACCATAAGGCCACTACAACAGGAGCTAACAGTCACAGTTCTTATCTGCTGCTACTGTCTAACCACTTTTACTCTCTCTTTTTGTGGAACTTGAAGTAAGCTTGTAGTGAGCCTTGGCATCATTTTTCTATTAAAATCTCCTGTGAGTTGACCTGCAACACCTCACAGTAATGAAAAAAAAAATCCAATACTTTCATTATACAGCCGCTTCACTTCCTAAGGTTTAGGCTACATAAATTAGCCTCAGGCCATGCTCATGCCCCTGAACTGCTATAAAACAAACTGGATTAACTCATCAGTTCATAAACTGACTTTTGGTTGTGTGACCACAGTTCCTGTCACACATTCTGACCAGAAACCCCAGCACTCAGAAGGAATGAGATGGGCAGCTCCTGGACTGTTTTTAAGGAATATTTTGATTTTATAAAGAAGTGTTACAATGCAGTCTTTATTTTGATGATCAAATACTATTCATTCCACAGGAATTCTGACACATCCAGTGCATGTGGTCAGTGCTGTCCTATGCCAAATGAAGGTTGTGCATCAGAGGTACATATTGGCCCGCAAAAAAACCTGCCTCTTTCATTTCAACTCTGAGTGCTGCTGTGGATAGCTGGATCTGTGTTACTACATCTCTCCTCAGGTCCTGCATGATGTGGAGAAGGTCACACAAACCACAGTTTTCAAAACATGGCCACAAGTTATGCACTCCTCATTTTCTGGGTATCTAATATAAAGCAGCTGTGGATGAATTTGCAGGCATAGTGAGTGCTCACACTTCCAGCTGGAGCTTGCTCCCACTGCAGAAAACTTTATGAAAGGTTAAATGCTCTGAAATGTGAATTCCACGCTGGCTACCTAAAAGTAACAGACATTTCTGACAAACCATTTCTACCGGAATGCAGTGAAGACAAGCCTACTGTTTGCGGGGCAAAAGACTGTCTGGAAAGCAAGTTCAAAGAGTGGCTTCAAGCTGTTCCAAGGGAGGTTTAAATTTGATATTAGGAAAGAAATATTAACTGGAAGGGTTAATAAGCATTGGAACAGGCTTCCCAGGGAAGTGGTCGAGTCACCAGCCCTGAAGGTATATAAAAGACATGTAGATGTGGCACTTAATGGACATGGGTTAGTGGTGGACTTGGCAGTGCTAGGCTAATGGTTGGTCTTTTCCAACCTAAATGATTCTAGGACTCTGTTAAGACAAGTTCACTAGCATTTGTGAATCAGAGCAAATCTGCAGAGATTTTGGTAATCAAACAGATAACTTTTTGGTCACCTATCATAGCATATGATCTGCAACTCTGAATTGAAGTGTGAAGACATAAAAATGTTCTTTATAAAGCAAATGCAAAAACTGAACCCCTTCTCCCACCACTTACATATACGATTTTATATACACAAGCAAACAAACAAGGATAACTGAAGAAAGCAAGAGGAAAAAACAAACATTCCAGGCTAAACTACTTGCAGGTATTTATAAATGAAAACAGTTGTGGCAACACTACAAGGACCACTTTCACATTTCTTGGTCTGAGTGTTTATCCATATTGCCCTCAGGCAAGGCTGGGAGCTCAGCTCTGGGTACCCTGGTTTCCACTGAAACGATGCCCAGTGAGCATCACAGAGGCAATCACACTGATTTTCCATAAATGACCAATATTATTTAAGGGATCAACAGTTACCTGTAGACAGCAAGTAACAAGCTTGTATCATAAAACATGCCTATCCCACCAAGACTGTGGGAAGCTTGGATTAAATTCCCTTTGCTGCCTGAGGGAATCTGACCTAACATCTCCCACCTTGAGGTAAACATGCTGATTACAAAAGGTTAGCTGTTTTAAGGCACAAGGATGAGGCATCCCATTATTTCTCTTCAAACTGTTCCACTTTGCATGGAATGAATATTCATTGGGCTCCTGAGAGAATGAAAGTGCAAAAATGTGTCTATAACAGGGTTGTTTAGGTGCTCAGCAGGGAAAGTGGGTGAGAGGAACATATTCTTTTGGAATATGAGAGCACATCTTGCTAAGCATCAGCACAGTGAGAGTGTTGATGATCTGTGTTTGGGACTGAGGTGCTCACACTGGTGATAAGAGAATTTGAATGCTTAAATCTGATTGTGGCAGCAGCCCTCAGACACAGTACTGAAAAGGCTACCTGGAAATTAATAGTCTATCTAATGCTTGATAATGTGAGGAAAACACGGTGTGAGATCACTCACAGTATGATGAGAATGTCTCTCCTACAGCTGAAAGAATAAAATTTCTCTCTCTAAACTACCCTTATATATAGATCTAGGAATAAAAAAGATCCTGGCAGAGAAGTAATTAAGTAGAATGACTGCAAAAATCTGATAAGAGATTGTCTTGAATCCAGCAAAAAGCCCTTCATCTAGATACACTAAGAAGCAGATTAAATAACTGTTCACATGAACTTTTCTATGAGAGAATTTTCCCTTTAGACTGTTGCTTTAATGACCGTGTAACTATTGGAATTGGTTTTGAAGGAACAC
This sequence comes from Forpus xanthops, assembly GCA_032466535.1. Classification (NCBI taxonomy): domain Eukaryota; kingdom Metazoa; phylum Chordata; class Aves; order Psittaciformes; family Psittacidae; genus Forpus; species Forpus xanthops. The sequence goes on along the minus strand of JASSUY010009609.1, from coordinate 11,752 downwards.
TAGCATTTGTAACACAGGTTTTAGCAGACAGCATCTTTTGTTTTTTTGTAACTTTTTGTTTTCACTCTCTGACACACTACTGTTGGATCAAACTTTCCAGTTGTGTAGTGGATGATTATTTAACTCTGTTTATATTGACTTCTACCATCTTTCCTCAGGAATTAATCTGTCCCACAAATTGTATATGAAATTATTTAGAGATGTTAACAAAGTTCGACAGTACAGGTAAAGAAAAAAATTCTGTGTACTGCTTTCAAATGACCTTGCTATGGAGAAGGGTATTTGAGCACAGCTTCTTTAATGGACAATATCTATAGAATTTAACAGCAGAGAACAACACTCTTTAATGACGTAGCAACAAAAAAAAAAACTTTATGGGATCTCTATGCATTATTTAGATTTATTATCTAGATAATGAATAGATAATAGGCATTATCTAAGTAATGCATCTAGATAATATTTATTACCTAGACCATTTGAAATTATACTTTAAAAAAAAGGAAAACATTATATGATTACATGATTTTAGTTCTAGTGGGGAACCACACAACCTCCACAAGGATGAGTGATCAGTTCACACTGACTGAGACCAGTGACAACTCCAGGAGAAGGATCTGCCCACTATACGAGTGGGCCACTCAGCTGGAAAGAGAGCGAGGTTTTTAACTAAGGAACACCAGGGATGCCTGTGCTTTTTCAGTTTAGTCAAAGCTCTTTCAGATCTTCTGGCTGCCAAAACCCAGCAGGTTTGCTTCTGTTTGCATGTATATGGCTGGTTTGGCACTTCATTTTATGTGGCAGAGCAGACACTGCCTTCACATGAACTTTGCTCCATATTATTTACTAATAAAGACTGGACACATCATATTAATAACCTCTTCTTTACACAGCAGACTGGTAAATTACAGGCAAGTTTCTGTCTCTCTAGGAAATGTTGCTAGATTCACTGCTTTGATACTTTTAATGTACCTATGGAACTTTCATGCCATTGGTCATGAAGAGCGTCTTCTAGCTGATGGTTACATGCTGATTTGTGCTGGCTGGCTGATGACCTACCTGTTGTGTAGGAAGAATTTAGCTTTTATTTTCTCAGGAAAATAAAATATCTGGGGCTTGGAATGCTTTCATATTCCAAAAGAAAAATGTTTAGTAATCAGGGAAAAAACATCTCTGGTAGGAAATATAAGATTTATAAGAAAATGTAGAGAGAAAAGATGACATCAGAGGACAGAGATCATCCCAAGCTTTTGGTTTGCTGGTAGTAATATAGTCTACCTCAGGAGGCCTCTAGGCCTGCCTTCAGCACAGCACTAGTAGATTTTATAAACCGCAATTACACCCTAGGAAATACTCCTTTTGTTACTGCTTAAAGATCTTTACCCCACCTGGAGACTGTTAAACATGAATCTTTCCCTTTCCCATGTGTTCTGTTCAGGAACTAGAATTTTTCTACATTATGAAAAAGGATGCACTTGATTCACTTTGAGACTCATTGTCTTAAAACCACAGAGACACACATCTGGGAAAGACAACAGGAGGCTGCCCTGTCCTGCTGCTGCACCGTCCCCAACAGATACTGCTATTAAACACATCCAATAAAAGGTATTCAGATGTATTCTTGAGGGCTATTTCAGTACTTCAACAGGCAAAGCACTCCAAAATATTGCAGTAATAGTGCAATTTTGAGCAGGTAGCATGTATTTGAAATAATTTCTTTTCTTCCTCATTGGTCTTAAAAAAACCCTGGTCATTATTCTTTTAATAATGATCTTTACATGCTAGAAGAGTTATCCCCTTTTAATTTTCACTTTCATAGCCTAAAGGAATGGAGCTTCCTTTTTTTATGGTTTGTTTTCTAAACCCTTTAGCATTCTTTGCACCCTCCTCTGGATTTTCTCCATATCATCTTTTTAAATGTGTTGTTTAAAAGTGGAAACAGTGGTCTGAGATCCAGCTGACTCCCAAGTAGAAGAGAATAATTACTTCCCAAGGGTTGAGTACAACATTCCTATGAATGTATCTTTGACCAGGACTTTCTGTTTTGTGACAATATCGTGTTATTACTCATAGCCAGTTTGTGATTCACTACAACCCCCAGATCCTTTTGTGCAAAGTTACTCCTGTTACATTTTTCTATCTAATTTGTCTGTTGAATTTCATCTGCTTTTAATTTCAGATTATGTCTGACTTTTCAGACTCATTTCATTTCCAGCTCTGATCCTATCACCAGAGTAGAAGCAGCTTCTCCTTTCGTATTGTCTGTAGATTTTCTAAACATATTAATTGACTGTCATTGTTCAATCATTAATAAAGATACTTAGAAGATATGGGACTCTGCATGAGATGTTTCTCCAGCTCGATATGAATCACTGAAAGTTATTCTTGGTAGTCATTCAATAACAATGACATGCAGAGGAGAGGGCTGAGCACTTTACTTGGAATTGGGTAAACCACCACAGTGGCTGTGGTACTGCCTGCCTCTTACCCAGAGAAATGAGACTGCTCTTATCATTATATTCTATGACCCCTTTTCCCAATAGCCACCTTTCCAGAAAAGTTATGCAATGGAAAGGAGTAAAGAAGATTGAGCCAGGCTTTTTTCAGTGATATGCAGTGACAGGCTAAGCAGCACTGGATATAGGAAATTACATTTAAACACAAGAGAAAACTGGGTTGTTTTTTTTTTTTTCCTTATGAGGGTAGCCAAACACAACAACAAGCTTCCCAGAAAGGTTATGGAGTTTCCATCTTGGCAACTGAACGGACACAGTCTTGAGCAACCTGGTGTAGCTCACCTTGCTTGAGTAGGGGGCTTGGACCAGAGACCTCCTGAGGTCTCTTCCAGCCACAACCACTCTATGATTCTATGAATCTATGAAAGAATTACGTCAATTTTATACATCCTTTCTTGAGCTCAGACAGTGTTTTGCAAGCAGTTTCAGCTTTTTAGAATAATAATTTTCAATAGCTTGAAGTCTTCTAGTGACAAAACTAGAAGGTCAGTCTGGGGATAAGATTAAACTTTCTGCCAGTCTCTGCAATAGTGTGAATGACACATAACAAACAAACAGCACTTGAAATTCTGTAACTGACTCCTCTGGAGACTGAGTGCACATTTTTTTTAACCTCAGATCAAAGTCTTTCTCCCAAAGTTTGAGCACCAGTACTAGACAGTTTCTCTGTTACAGCCTCCCTCTTCCCACCATTCCACCTTCAAAAAGCAGCATGTTATTTTTAAGGAAGCTGAAGCTCAATGCCATCACTGTTAGTAAAGATCTCCATTCAAATTCATGACTCATTTGACCCAGGGTAGGCCTCTGCAGTCAAATGGGAGCATTGGCAAGCATCACTTTGACCTGGATTCTGTCCCTTGTGTTCCCAGAACCTCACAGTCACTTCATTAGTGCCCACGTGGATGAGTAACATGAACAGCATGAGTCACAGTCAGTGACTGGATATGCCTCAACAGTCTTTCCACTGTGCCTTAGGCTTTTGGATTAGTCAAGAAGTCCACATCCCAGCAGGGAGGTCAGACTAGCAGATGGATGTCTCTGGCCCCATTACAAGATATTCTCTAATTACAGCCATCTATTGGGAAGTTTATCACTGTAGCAGCACAGTAGAGCAGCAAGCAACAGGATTCTACCTTGCTGAAGAGTTGGACCAAAATGTATGTCTTGAAGCTAGGAATTTTCAACATTTGTCCCTCCTACAAGAGGTTTACCCTTCTTCCCTGCTGAAGTCAGGGGGGAATCTCTGGCTTCTAACATCACTAGGCACAAGATGTGACTCTAAAATGAACCCATGGCTATTACAGATTAAGCGTTTGGAACCTGATGGACTGGCCAAAATACTTTCAGCTTGTAATCTGAATTTGATACTTGGCAGAAATTTTAAATGTATTCATGCTTCTTTTTGCTCCCTTATTTAGCAGATTGGTTTTCACCATTTTTCTGCTTTCAGAACAGAGTTTCTGGTTGTGAAATAATGTAAAACTCGCTTAATTATAATGCAGAGTTCAAAATTTTCTGTTCAGACAGGTATAAAGACATGTCCCTGAACAGCAGTGCAATAGCATGGTTTGGAAAAAAACGGCATTTAACACAACTAGCTCTATACATTTCTCTTAGTTATACAGTTGAAATACACACTACATCAGCTATAATTCTGTAATAGTGACTCTTCTTTTCCTCTTGCGTTATGAACATGAATTGTTATGAAAGCATTGCTTTCTCACTTACTGGTAAACCTGTCCAATAATATCCTTAAAAGAATAAATGAGGCTTTTCTGTCAAATCTTCTCTTAGAATTTAAGCATCCATAAATGTGTCTCTTCTGTTGACAGACCTTCACATTACCTTGTCCCAAATGAGTGATTCTTCCCAGAATCATTTTATGTATAAACATCACTGCTCCTCTCCTACATGTGGCATACAGATGGGAAGGCTTCATGTGCAAGTCTTGTCAGAGAGTATGTATGAGGTAGAAAACTGGTAATTATCAATTGTTTCTGCAGAAAAGTAAGAACTTGGTGCATGTTACCACTGGAAACTGAGGTGCCAAAGAGCTTGTAGACACCTCAAGGAAAGTTCTGCAAAACCCTTGATGATATGTAATTTAGGAACCCAGGAAGGCAGTTAGGTAACAAGTGAACCTGGACTCCTGTCCTAGGTATTTTGTCTTAAGTCAATCTTAAGCTAAATGGGAACGGTGAAGCATTAGCCAGAACTCTGAGGGGAGGCAGTAACCACACAGTATTAAAACCCACCACTATTTTTTGCTTGTAAGAATTCATTTTGATCTTATGACCTTACAACTCAGTAAGTTTCCTTACTAAAGGTTGTTGAAATGTTTGCTTTAGCAAAAATTGGCAGCCTAGAGCTATTTTACTAGCAGCATGACCCTCCAGTGAGGCTAATTCACATGACTTCTATCTGACTTGAGGGTATATAGGTTCACATTTCTAATTAATATCATCCACATGGCTAGTTTACTAGGAGCTGGAAAATTCAAACCTACAAGATAAACACAAAAGCATATGCGACTTTCTTCTCTTTCCTTGCAAAGCTCATAGTAACTGTGCAGAGAGAAGGGTGTATGTGAAGTAGCGTCCTGATTTAAGCCCAGCCTTTCACTCAGAAACCATGTAGCCATTCACTCACTCCACCCCCTTCCTCCCCCCTACTTCTGGAGGGATGGGGAGGAGAATCAAAAGAATGTAACTCCCATGGGTTGAGAAAAGAGCAGTTTAGTAACTGAAGTATAACACAAACCACCGCTGCTACCACCAATAATAATAATGATAAGGGAAATAACAAGGGAAGAGAATACAAACACTCACCACCCGCCAACTGATATTCAGCCCGACTGAGCTGTGATCTAACCCTTTCCGGATAACTGCCCCGAGTTTATATAGCAAGCATGATGAGCTGTGGTATGGAATACCTCTTTGGCTAGTTTGGGTCAGGTGTCCTGTTTCTGCTTCCTCCCTGCTTCACCTCCTCCCTAGTACAGCATGAGGCTCAGAAAGTCCTTGGTCAGATAAACATTACGGAACGGCAACTGAAAACTTTGGTGTTATCAGAGCTGTTCCCAGGCTGAAAGTCAAAACCACAGCAATGCATCAGTTTCCAAGGAGAAAAATTACTGCTACTGCTGAACCCAGGACAATTAGCAGGAGGAAAGCAGAATAAAACTAATTCTTGGATATATTTTCCTGGTAAGATGCTTCTGTCTTGATGCAATAAGCTCTACAGATAGCTCCCTCCCACTTCCAAAAAGAGCAAGCAATGTCACACATTCACAGCAGCGAGTTATGATTTCTGTGAGGCACATCAGTTTGAATGCTCATACACAATTGGTTTCTTAGTTAGAAGTTATATTACACCAAAGCATTTGCACATTTCTAAGACAAATCTACTGCTATACCACTGAAGGCACATCCCTGTTACCACATAGTATTCAGCTATTTCAGGAATGAAGAGTTTTAAGAGCTCCCCAAGGTTAAATACAGCATCCTGTATGCAAGCTGAGTTGCTATAGTGACATCTTTTAACACTTGCATCACACACTTGTTTAATATAGACCTATGGCCTTCTGTTTTGTAATTGTTGATGAACTACCAAACTGCCTTATATTAACTGTACAAAGTTGAAGTGAATCATATTTCAAAACACCAAACTAAATGTGGCATGATTAAACCTGAGAAAAATACATCACTACAAACAAAACTCTGTTAAAACAGATTTTATGTTAAAGAAGTACATTTTAATTAGAAGCAAAACTATTGCAACCAAGTAGCACAGAATACGTTCCAGGAGGTGAAGCTGGAAGTTGAAATTACAGTTACAAAAGCAAGGCATTAAATGCCAGGAAATTAAAAAAAAAAAAAAAACAAAAAAAAAACCCAAAAAAAACCCGAAACAAACCCAATCATGCACAACCCCCCAAATGACCTAGAGTGAGAAAATCTGGGTATTCCTAGGCTTCTGGCCACAGTCTTTGACTTGTCTTGGTTTCCATTCACTGGAAGTTGAAACTCACTACCCAGTACTTGGAAAAAAACATTATGCTCCCTCAGATATGCAAATTAATTATCCCTTTTATTTATTTGCACATTGTTTGCTTATATCTTTATTTACAATTTGGAAAGTATGATGCTGTTTTGTAAAGCTTCTTATCTATGGCTCTGATAATGATCTTGTGGGACAGCAACTGACTTTAAGCATTAAATAAATGCAGGGTTTCGTGATAGGAATCTTAACAGAGACCACAAGTCTTTCCACAGATGTGGCTTTGGGTTCTCTTTCACATCTATCTAGCAATAACAAAAAGATATGTTAAAAGTTAATATTTTCTAAAACTGTTATGCCTCTTGTTTCAGGGAGAGCACTGATATTTATGTTGTGCTGGGAAAGCAGAATGTTTTTAGGCAGCTGGTGCAATTAAGTAGTCCTGGTGCATCATTAAGAGGCAATGTACAACCAGAGTAGACATTTATCCACAGAAAAAAAAAAAAAAAAAAAAAAAGGCTTGATTGCATTTTTGACAAGCTGCAGAATATGCTGAAAATGAAGGCTTCTCTGCTTTCTCTTCTCAGCATTTGGGCTTTTACCTTAAGATTCTGTGTTGCTCAGCAATTTTTGCTACCCAGAGACTGCTGGTCAAACACAGATCACAGGAGAAAATCTCAGAGATATATTTCACCCCTTGTCATTTGATACAAAATATTGGGGGGCAACAGTATTTTTTCTTTTGACTGATGTTCAACATGTGACAGCTCCCTCAACATCAGCACTCAAAACCTTTTCATGTGTAACTTCATGTTTCGCCTGATGAGGTGCCTCCAGGCATGTTTCACGTGTACCATTAAGCATAATGCACCTATGTTTCCAAACACATTATAATTACATTTCTTCTGAGGAAAACAGAATTTATGTCCAGAGCAGTAAGTGCAAATTCATGGAAGATGAACAAAAAGAGATAATTTATACAAAACACCCATGACTATTCTGCAAAGCTGATTGAGGTGAAAAGGGGCCTTAAATGTGGATGAGGTCAAGAAATTCTTACCCTCAGGATGCTGTCCATTACCTTGTCTTAGAATATTAAGCTGAACTTTTTTCTTAATTTCAAAGTTCCTATAGCTAATTCTTATAAAAGAATAACTTAATGCTGTTAATTCTGTTGCACTGTTGAAAAAGTCTCTAACACATTTGGAAAGTATTCGATATTTTTACTTTTTTATTAGTGCAGTAAGTGGGACTGAGATATCTGATTCACAGTACATCAACAGGTATATTTTTAGGAAAGAAAATCGCTAAAATACTGCAGATTTCAGTTTTCACAAGAACATTGAGTTTCATCTTTTAATGTATGTTGCTTTGGAGACCTGAGGAGTTTGCAGTTCAAAGACTAACAAAATATTTTCTGTGAAATATGTGGGTATACAGGTTCTAAACAGAAATTAAGAAGTATTATTTGAGGAAGGAAAAGTAACTATGACTCTTACAATTTTATGCTGTGTCTTCAGCTCTCATGCTTACCTGTCACATGCTGCAATCTAATAGCTCAGACTTCTAAAAGCTTGATTCATAATCTTGGTTATCTTGCAGTAGTAAATTGAAAGGAGTTCTTAAGAAAGTTAAAGCTAATTATCAAAGACTTGTTTAGGCACTGAATGGGCTATTTGCTGGAGAGAGAATGAGCGTTTATATGCAAATGTAGTAGTATGACTTTATCATTTAAGGAAAAGGTTTTGGAATTAGCCATCCCAAACTGATAATCAAACCCTGCAGTCCCAAGAGAGAGCTAGTAATGAGATGCAGCTCTAATCTCATGTTTGTATAAATTTGTAGTAAATATAAGATGCCTTGTATAGAAAGGCTTCAGGATGAATTCTTCAAATTGCCAGGGTGAAGAAAGCATTATACCTCCCATTACAGTAAAAATTTGCTAGCAGTTTAGTCAAGCCACGATAAACAAGCTATGTTTACCACCAAAAGAGAAGATGTCTGTAAAAACGTTATTAACATATCCATGCAAGGAAAAGTAGTCTTGAATAAATCACTCTTCCTCAGTCCAACATTAATATCCCATGAATACAAACTGTTTGCAGATTTGTGTGCAAGTTCTGCATCCCTGAACATTTGGGGTAGGTACTTGTTAGTATCTTGAAAGGAGGAAGCACAAAAGCAAAAAACGTAATCAGTTCCAAGTAAAGGTTGAGTCTGATGGCTTTGTAATGGGGGTGCTTGAAGGTAATCTTAAATCCATAGGACCTTAGTACAAAAAGTGAAGAAAAGTAAAATAGACCTGGGGATGGGCACATGGGTGGAGGGACAGGATGATTGCTATGTTAATGAATCCATTGAGTTGGTGTAAACACCTACTGGCGAGTATCCGGACTAGCAAATGTCTACAATGGGAGCAGTTAAGCTACCTGACAAGTAGAGGGACAGGATGTTTGTTATGCTAATTAAGCTGGTGCTTCAAAGACTGCCAGGGGTGATGAAGATTGTTGAAAGGATGACTCGAAGACTACCATGACATTTTGTATGTATGCGGGAAACTTTCTGGAAAATGATGTAATTCATGTGTAGCTCCAGGAACATGTATGTATGCCCAAGTGAGTATGTAAGGACGGCCTGTGTGGCAATACGGGGAAGCGCGTTAGGAGGAGCTATCCCCCGTGCCTGCCGGTGCCGCAATAAATACCTACTTGTCAACCTGAAACTTTGTTGGCGAGTTCCTGGATTTTTCTCAGAATCAATGTATAGCTTATCAGCCAAATAAGTTTCAGATGTAAGCTTAGGATCAATTAATGTGGGTTTTTTTGTTTGTTTGTTTGTTTGTTTGTTTTTTTAACTTCTATCAGTAAGTTGTTATCAAATATCTGCATTGGGCATTTTTAAAATGAATGCTTTTGTTTGCTCTAAATTTAATTTCTCTTGTATTACAGATTTAGAATACCTGGGTAGAACTAAAATGTACCGATCTTATAAGGGTGTACTACTCATTAATATCAGTGTCCTCGGCAATACTCAGAGGAATGCAAATAATTTGTTCCAGAATATTAAAAAGATATCAAGGCATTCTTCTAAGTTATTTTGGGAGCTGGAAATGGAAAAGTATATTCTCAAGACCAGCATTATTCATATATCTTTTCTGTGGTACACGTTTCCTGGGGATAGGACTGAAGCCTTATGGGTTTAGAATCATAGAATCATTTATGTTGAAAAGACCTTTAAGATCATTAAGTCCAACTGTTAATCAAATAATTCCAAGTTCACCGCTAAGCCATGTTCTTAAGTGCCACATCTACACATCTTTTAAATAGCTCCAGGGACGGTAACACAACCACTTCCCTGGACAGCCTGCTACAAAGCTTAACAACCCTTTCAGTGAAGAAAGTCTTCCTAATATCCAATCTAAACCTTTCCTTCAATTTGAGGCAGCTTCTTCTCATCCTGTCACTTGTTACTTGGGGGAAGAGATTGACACCCACTTTGCTACAATCTCCTTTCAGGTTGTTCAAAAGAATGCCAAAAAGTAATGCACTTCAGGGAGACTGGTGGGATGAGCTGCAAGTCTGTTGCAGGGATACCCAACCTTTGGTAATTAGATGGGGAGTGGCATTAGAGATCTGCAACGCCTAACTCAAGGCTCCTGCTTTCACCTAACCTCTGCCTATTGACTATACAAAAAGCAGGGAGAAAAATTCTCATTTTAGCAGACAGTTACCAGCTCAACTGGTACCAATCAAGACTTAAAAACAAATGTGGTGATTTGAGTGTCATTCTAATAGAGGATTTTAGCATTTAGAAGCACTGCACTATGAAGTCACAAAGTCTGTCTCTCTCCTTTTTAAGGGTGGACCTTTCACATGTGCCTGGAGTAGATGGCAAAGAAACCATACCTGCCAACTTGAGCGGTCACCGCCAGCATTGTATTCACCCAACAGATAATACAGGGTGACATTCTCCAGAGTTGTCAGCTTGGTAACTTTCAAAAGCATTTCAACCCCTGACAAAAATTCCAATAAATCAGCATTCTTTAGGTTAATGCCAAAAATCTGGTGCTGTGGTGAATAGGTAGTACTAAAATCAGACTCCCTGCTGCCTTCCAATGTAAAATTAACTCAGTACTTCTGAGCATGCTACAGGAGACAAAGTACCCTACCAGTTTTTTAGAGTTAATGAGGCAATTACTGGATGCTAGATAAAGGTGTGTTTCTAACAGCTTATTTAAAGGATAAGGCATGGGATGAATGCGTATCTGTTCTACATTTTCTGTTTCACAACGATTTTTAAGAATTACATGGACTTACTTGATATCCATGTAAATTTATTCTTATTCTCATGAATTAGACAGATATATCTTAAAACAAACAAATAAACAGAAATGCCATTTAAAATCTACAATTACATAATGACAAATATATTGCATTCAGATTTTATAGTGGGGACACTATTACTATGGAATCTGAAAAAACTTTCCAAGTTTTCTACCCGTTTACTTGCAAGAGCTTAAGTAACAGTGCACCCTTCCAACCTGGTTATGTTAGGAAAACTCAGGAGAGCTGTTACCAACTCAGAGATGACAAGAAGCACTTCTGAAGAATTCTGTCAGGACAGCTGCACGTTGAAGTCATTCTTAAGAACAGCAATAGTCCTTGCTCAAAATACTTCTCTAGTTAAAGCAGACACAGAAAAAGAGTAAGAGTATTTACACAGAGATTTGCTAAGGTCACTGAGGAAGGCTGGTAAAGACCTTGGAACATGACTTCATTAGTTGCTACACACTTCCTCTCTAATTATAAGTTTCTGCTGATAAATGCTGACTCTATATTGAATTATGAGTTAATTAGCTTTCAGAAGGCTGACTCAGAAGGCTCAGAAGCTGTAACACACCAATTTGAAACAGGGTTTTTAGACATAGCATATTAATCATAATAGAAAGAAAAAGAAAGAACACCCAGATTCTTTAAACTCTTTTTTTTTTTTTTTTTTTTTTGAAAGAACAGTCATTTACAAATCAAGACATGTAACTAGTTTCCAAACCAACAGTAACTAAGAGAAACCAGTCATGGTTTTTATTCCCTGTTTGACAACAGGGTTAATAAATGGAAGCATGAAAGACTTTATCCAAACCCATAGCAGGATTGTCATGATTGATCATAGAATCATAGAATCATAGAATAGTTAGGGTTGGAAAGGACCTTAAGATCATCTAGTTCCAACCCCCCTGACAT
>JASSUY010009601.1:6722-22219 GCA_032466535.1 Forpus xanthops | reverse complement strand
TCACAACTTCCCTGGGCAACCCATTCCAGTGCCTCACCACCCTTACAGGAAAGAATTTCTTCCTCAGATCCAATCTACACTTCCCTTGCTTAAGTCTGAACCTGTTACCCCTTGTCCTGTCACTGCAGTCCACAATGAAGAGTTCCCTCCCCACCATCCCTATAGATCCCCTTCAGATACTGAAAGGCTGCTATGAGATCTCCACGCAGCCTTCTCTTCACCAGACTGAACAGCCCCAACTCTCTCATCCTATCTTCATAGGGGAGGTGCTCCAGTCTCCTCATCATCCTCGTGGCCTTCCTCTGGACTTGTTCCAACAGCTCCATGTCCTTTTTATGTTGAGGATACCAGAACTGCACACAGTACTTCAAGTGAGGTCTCATGAGAGCAGAGTAGAGGGGCAGGATCACCTCCCTCAACCTGCTAGTCACGCTCCTTGTGATACAGCCCAGGATACGGTTGGCTTTCTGGGCTGTGAGTGCACACTGAAGCTGGCTCATGTTCATTTCTCATCAACCAACACCCCCAAGTCCTTCTCTGCAGGACTGCTCTCAATCTCTTCTCTGCCCCACCAGTAGCTGTGCCTGGGATTGCTCTGACCCAGGTGTAAGACCTTGCACTTGGCATGGTTAAACTTCATGAGGTTGACATCAGCCCACCTCACAAACGTGTCAAGGTCCCTCTGGATGGCATTCCCTCCCTCCAGCGTATCAACCAAGCCACAGAGCTTGTTGTCATCAGCAAACTTGCTGAGGGCTCACTCAATCCCACTGTCTATGTCACAGACAAAGATGTTGAACAAGATCAGTGCCAACACTGATCCCTGAGGGACGCCACTCTGTAGTGGTCTCCAGCTGGACACACCCATTGACCACAACTCTTTGTGTACGGCCATCCAGCCAGTTCTTTATCCACCATGTTATTGGGAATTTGAATTAACATAGTGTCCTTTTGTGTCAACTCATAAAAGAAATCATAAAATGAGATGAGGCCTGAGTCTTATTTCTTGGGGAACTTCCCAAGGGATTACCTGCTGCCTGTTGTCATCTCTCCTTTTTCTATTATTTTCTTACCACAAAGTTCTGGTAGTATCTTGATGGCATTGCAGCAGATGCTGCAACCATGCTCAGATAGATTAAATGTGCAACACTTTTCCTGGAAAATCTCTTCTATTTCCAGGGAAAAGTATCAAGTTTTTCCGACATTATCTACCCCTGTTAAATTCAGAATGCTTTCTATCTTGGATTTCACTTGTCTTTCTTTACATGCCATCGTTCAATGACTCCTTCAGTTTTACACAGTTTAAAAACCAACTTTTCTAGCAGGATAAAACTTTATTTTTGGGGAAAACTCAATATCTGATATACTATCAACCACAAATTTAGTGAAAATCAGAGAACTTTGGGTATTTTTTAGAAGACCAGAATGGAGATTATCTGAGTCTCCAGTTTTACATGAGCTTTTTGTACTCCTCAAGATGCTAATTTTCTCCTTTTGTCTGGATCTTCCTGTGTTTTCCAAGCTGTACACTAAATACTTCAAGTACATTAGTCACTTAGGCATGACATAAAATGGGTAGGAAAATGACAGCTCTCCACTGATTGTGAGGTACTTAGGTATAGAACAAAAAAAGAGCTTTAGACATGAAAATTGTTCTTTTCATTGATGAATCATAGTCTTTTGAAAGAGTCCTGGCTGAAGCCAGTATTAGATGGGTCTGCAGCATATTTGCTTCTACGTTTGCAGTGTGCTTCATCTTTATTGCTATGGACAGGCATATATTTTGTGAAATAGCTTCATACTGTTGTGGTCCATACAGTAAAGGATTTAATAAGACTTTTTAAAAGCCTGAATATAGATGCCCAAATTGAGTTTCTAAGTGAAAATAACAAATGCATGCCCAGGCAAGTAAACAAAACTGTATTATTCATTCTGAATATCTATATCATTCCCACAACATGACAGTACCAACTGTTTTACCGGATTACGAGCAGACGCTCGCATTTCACCAGGGAACTCAGAAGCAAAAGCGTGCATTTCTAGCAGGAAATGCCATATGAAAATCTCATATCCATGTACCTGCAAGGATTTCAGTCCATTCAGATATGTATCTGCTGCTGTAGCACCTGCATAGATACCATTAAAGCTTTCACTATTTTTTTATCTTTCTTTTTTTTCTTCCTTCGGGGAAGCCCCAGTTCACTTTGTGAGACCCTGAGGACCAGATGCACTGAGGCAGCGTAGATACCAGTCACCTTCATCAGGTACTGCAAAGACTAAGGATCAAATACTTCTGCTACCTGTTTACTACGACATCTGAACTGTATCAAATGCATCAGATGCTTTTGGTGATAAACCATCAAGACGTATGTATGCCAGTTTACTTTAACATGAAAGTACATTTGTGCCAAAATTGTTTTCTAGTCTAAAAACGTTTTTGAGGCGTAAGAGGTGGAGGCTGCCTCTAGAAACAGATATTATTCTACGTGCAATAATGATCATTTCCAGATTTATGGCAGCTTTTACCATCTTTGAAAGCTCAATCATTATCCTTAAGCAGTCACAAATAATTTCTAACATCTTTTGGTTCTGTGAGTGTCTTGGAGTGGAGTTAATTTATCCCAGGCCATTGAGGACATTTGATGTATAAATGAACAACTGAATCCCTTCCTTATTGGAGGCTGAATATTTCCTGTATGTTACAATGCTTCGGTGCAGAAAGATGTTACGTAATGACAGAATGTTGGTTAAAGTTTTCTCAGAATTTTTTATCTTGCAACTTTTAAAAAACTGTTGAAATTCTGTTGCAATAAAGTTTGCAATATTTGGATTTCCATCTATTGTGAGAACTTGTTCAAATCTGTACAATGCTGAGCATAACTAATCAACATCCATGCATTTTTCTGGTTCAGGACTCCATGAAGATCCCAAAGACATGAAGAAGACTATGAGCACAGGCCTGACTAAGTCAGTATCACAGCTGTTCTGTGGTCAGCCAGTGTACACAGGTCTTTCTCCTCTGTTACTTCCAACCAAAAAGTTCCTGTATAGCATGAAAAATCACCAGTATTGACTCTAGAAATAGAAAACCTTCATTTTTACCGTTAGGTTTTGTTCTGGTGAGAGCATCACTATCAGGTTATCTTCAGTTCACTTCAGTCCATGGAAGCGAAGTTGGAAAGAGAGAACACAGATCATTCTAGCACTGTAGTATTGAATCTATTTGAATGAAGTCTTTTTCCTGACCACTCTTTAAAGCAGTGTGATAAACACTGTTCTTTCATAGTCAGGGAAGTATGGTTGTATTTAATTCCTTTAATTTCTCTAATTTAAAGTTGCGTTAAATTATATTCAGGCAATTTTTAACTCACAGTGACAACTAATTATAAAAAGTTAAAAAATAAAAGGCTGAAATATAATAAACGCAAATGTGGTCAACATGCCTGAAAATGAAATCTCAGAATCTGAAACCAGACAGGTTTTCTTTGAACCACTTTGCTCTTCTTTTTCATCTTATACAGTAAATTGCACCATGTAAGGAAAATTAGTGGGAAAAAAATACAGCTACTTGATTATCCTTCTGGAATAAGATAAGAATTATATCTCTTATATACTGATGTGCAGAAAGACAGTAAAGTGCTAAACTCACTTCAGAAGAAAACAAAACCCACTAGACATATGTAAATAATACATTTAACTTATTGCATTGCTCCTAAATATGTTCAAGCTGTGAGCTATATTCTTGTACTGCAAATACGCCTTATCATTCCCCAGCAATGACTCTTTTGGAAACTGCTCCACACCAGAGTATTTTGGAATGTGCTAATTTTACAATATGAAGTGGCAGTTATCAGATCATGCCTCCTTCCTTTCTTCCTTCCTTCCTTCCTTCCCTCCTTCCTTCCTTCCTTCCTTCCTCCCTCCCTCCCTCCCTCCCTCCCTCCCTTCCTTCCGTCCTTCCTTCCTTCCTTCCTTCCTTCCTTCCTTCCTTCCCAATACAGGGAAGAATAATAGGTAAAACTGAAAAAGGAAAAAGCAAATCCATACAAACTGACAGACATATTCCAGAGGGAAGGCCAGAAGACAAACAGGACACACAAAGAGTAGAAAAAAAAAACAGAATGGGGTTGCAGGTCACTGGTCCTTTTCTACTGCATCCAAATATTCAAGTACTCACTCTGGAAGATGAGGAAAAACAAAAAGTGAAGTAGCAACCACAAATATGTCAAAAAATCTTAGGTAGGAACCTAGAATAAACGAAATATAGGTTAAAGAAATGAAGGAAAATGGTGAAAAAGTCCTTGGACGTGCCACTGCAGTTCT
Organism: Forpus xanthops; assembly: GCA_032466535.1. Taxonomy (NCBI): domain Eukaryota; kingdom Metazoa; phylum Chordata; class Aves; order Psittaciformes; family Psittacidae; genus Forpus; species Forpus xanthops. The sequence goes on along the minus strand of JASSUY010009601.1, from coordinate 17,896 downwards.
TTGAAAGAATGTAGAAATCAAAATTCAATTCAAGAATTAAAGTAAATAGTTCGAAAAGGATATTTGATCCCCAAATGCATAGACTTGTAGAAATATAGAATTATTAGGGTTGGAAAGGACCTTAGGGTCATCTAGTTCAACCATGCTGCCATGGGCAGATTGCCTCACGCTAGACCATGTTGTTCAAGGCTCTGTCCAGCCTGGTCTTGAACACTGTTTGGCATGGAGCATCTATAACAAAATCACTGCTAAGCTACTCAGAACTACTGATTAGATCATACATTGAACAAGTTAAGAGGACAGATAAAAAGGTGTATTGGATTTGTGTGAGAAGGCTTTGGGAGTGTGTGTGGGAGGTACAGGGGTGGCTTCCGAATCAAACTGCCAGAAGCTTCCTTCATGTCTGATGGAGCCAATGACAGCTCCAAGACAACGCCACTGCTGGCCAGGGCTGAGCCTACCAACAGTGGTGATAGCGCCTCTGGGATAATGTGCTTAAGAAGAGGGAAAAGTCCTGTGCAGCTATAGCTAAAAAGTGAAAGTATGTGAGAAAATCACAGGAGCTGTCTGTTTCTGAAGGACTGCGCCCCATGGAAGTGACCCACACTGGAGCAATTCCTGAAGAACTGTAGACCGTGGGAAGGACTCCCATTGGAGAAGTCCCTGGAGGATTATCTGAAGAGGGAGAGACTCCAGGCTGGAACAGAGGAAGAGTGTGATGATACTCTCCTGAGGAGGAAGGTGCAGCAGAGACAATATGGGATGAACTGACCACAACTCCCATTCCCCGTCCCCCTCCACATCTGGAAGAAGGGAAGTGGAAAATTTGGGAGTGAAGTTGAGCCCGAGAAGAGGAGAGGGGCAGGGAGAAGTGTTAAGATTTGGGTTTATTCCTCATTTTCCTGCTCTGATTTCATTGGCAATAAACTAATTTCCCCAAGTGGAGTCTGTTTGCCAAGGACAGTAACTGATGAGAGATTTCTTCTTATCCTTATCTCAGTACATGAGCCTTTAGCTGTATCTTCTCTTTCCTGTCCAGCTTGAGAAAGACAGTGACAGAGCACCTTTTGGGGGGTATCTGGTGTCCTGCCAAGGTAAACCTCTTACAAGAGGTCATTCTGCGTCTTGGAGAATCAGACTACTGGGGACTTCTTGCTATTTAATCATTCATATTGGTTTGCCTGTTGGTTTGTGGAGATTGTGGCCATGACTGTGAGCACATCAGCATTCATCCCTAAGCAGTATAATCTTCCAAAAACTGAGATGCAATTATCTCTAACACAATCAGAGCTTTTATGCAAACCCTATTCTTCCATGAAAAGAAGACTGGTTAAACATCAGCAAAGTCACATGTAGCAAGGAAATATGAAGCTTATAATTAAATCTGACAGGAAATTAAACTGAAAACTTCCACCATACACCATTAACAAGAAGACATTTAAATAAATAGAGTCAGCTGTAGCAAGAAGTTGAGGGGCAATGAAGGTAATGAGAAAAAAATCTGTAAGGTGGGAAAGAAACTGGATAAGAAAATGTCACAGTTCAGAAATTCATCTTTTATACTATTATTTCAGAAATCCATGAAAACCTTGTAATGAGTGCGAATATACTTGAAAGCAGGTCTGAAGCTTACATAAATAACCAAATATCTGCACTGAATTAATATTGAATCACAAGCCACAAGGCTGGAGGGCACGGGATCTATTCTCTAGCTTCTATCCTCATAGTGAATATCTGTTTCCAGCAATGTCACATATCAATAAAATTTGCCCAGTCCACTTCTGGATTATGTTTGCCTTTAGTATGTAGAAAAGAATGATAATATATCCTGAAGGTCAGTCATGTTCCCCAGGCTTGTAACAGCACACTTTCCACCCTTAGGTCTACAGCTGATCTTTGCTATCTCTAAGGACCTTAGCTTAAAGTCATAAGTGAAGGTAATAGCAACTGATAATGCTGCAATGTGGAAATCCATTTTGTAATAATAAAAGGAATTCATCATGGCTTAAAGTGATGGTAAAGTTAATAACCTCTACAAGTGCTGCTATTCCCTTAGTTTCACAAGTAAGTTAGTGGGCTCAAAGAATCTCAGCTTTTCCATTTCATCCTGCATCTCTGCTCTACGACACAGTGATCTTTGAACAAATACTGAAGTACTAAATATGCATTTATCCTTTTCTCATTTGTTAGTATATTTTAATATCAATGTCAAATGTGGTTTAATATCTCTAATAACTATTGTGTGTCTGAGGATCACAACAGATACTTCCTTTGTTTTTTTTACACTTGCTAAAAACCATCCAAGTTCAATATGGTTGAATTCAGATGAGTAAACCAGTGACCAGGGCAATATTTCAGGGTCTTGTCAGACTTCAATTCTGTAATTAATTTTACAGCTATAATGTTGGAAAGAGAATATTTCATTGTATTGCCCATTTGAGTAGAATTTCTTTATACAAAACACAGCCTCAAAGTTACAGCAGTCTGCCATACTCAGTGTGTTCTTAACATGAACTATTCTCAGTGATCTTCAATGGGTTAATTATTGTTATAAATAAGCCCTTGTTGATGAAGTTGGTGAGTCTTGCTGATATGAAAAACAAAGGGAGGAGTTTTTGCTCCTGGCTCAATGGAAACATGTCTGCCCTCCACAGAAACTGAAAAAAAGGAAAAAGGAAAGAGTTGCTGTTATTGGCAGATCAGTAGTATTAAATAGCGATGAAAATGGTTAGGTCAAAGTTAAAGACAGTAGGAGTCTGTGGTATAGAAAACAGGTTCCTATATGTCTATTGTAGAGTGCACATTGTCTAGAAAAAACTATTTTGTGAAAAGCAATGTCACCAAAATACCAGTTGTTTCATTAAATTCTTTTTTAATTCTCCAAACTTGAGAATATCACTTTATTTTCTACTGCATCTTCTCAAAAATTCCCTGGAGTTATCACTTTCTAAGGCTTCAGCTGACTAAATGTTCTATTATATGTCCTCTTTGAGGTTAATTGGCCTTTGGAATTACTTACAGCAAAAAAAAAATATCACCTGAATTCTATCTTATATTTTACATGTTTTATTTCAAACCACAGACACACTGGAGCATCTTGTCTGGGTGTGTGAGTCATTTGCTTGCCAATGCTGATGTCTGAAGTACCATGGTGCATCTCAAAGGTCTCTGCATGTTTATCTTTGCTCAACCACAGCTGCTCCTTTAAATGGCTTTTCTATGTGAACCAAGGCTTATCTCTCCTGGGATGCTTAGGCATGCTGCTGAGCAGGCAATGGGATGAAGATCTATGCCATGCCTTGTGTGTGCTTTATGCATTCAGAAAATGCTGCTCAGTATTTAAAAGGAAGCTACAAATAAGATGGAGACTCCTTCTTGACAAGAAGTCCCATGGGAAAGACAGGGGGTGATGGGCACAAGTTACTGCTGGGGAGATTCCAACTGGACACAAGAGAACGATTTTTCACAATGAGAACAATCAGCCGTTGAAATAATCTCCCCAGGGAAGTTGTGGGCTCCCCAGTGTTGAACACTGCTATAATTCGGCTGGACAGGGTGTTGGGCCATCTAGTCAAGGTCATGCTTTTCCTAGAAAGATTGAACCACATGATTCTTAAGGTCCCTTCCAACCTGGGATTCTAAGATTCTATGAAAAGTTCTCTTTGCCTCACAGTTTATAAGAGGTACCTCCACATGTGCAAAATCCCTAATGTTTCAAAGGTGTAAATGCATTCAGTTCAAGTTCAGCCTGTTTTATCATCCTGGCAAGCTGGTGAGAAACACTGTGTTACTGACAGAATGATGATGTTTTCTTATGCAAGGGATTTCTATAAATCACAGATGTGTTGCAGTAGAACAAGGAAGAGCTTAGCAGTGTGAGGTATCCTGCTATATTCTAAGAGCTGCTAAAAATCATTCCCATTCTTCTGCGATCCTTTAGAGTTTTACTGTTTTTCTCTGACCAGTTTAAGCTCGCTCTGTTCATGCACACTGAGTCTCACTGGTTCCACTGCACAGTATCTTCACTGTAATATTCTTGGCTATAAAGATGATTCAGTCATATGCAGATCATCTAAACACAAAGAAAGAGAAGAGGGTGGCCTTTGCAAAAACAAGAGTAAAATACATTTCCAGAATTAGTACTTATGGGCAGTCCGAGTAATTAGTTGCACAGAAAAAGTTAACTAAAAAGTTGTGATGGTGTGCCCTTCAGGAGACATAATAGCCTGGAGAAGACTGAGTGGAGACCTCAAAGCACCTGCCAGTATCTGAAGGGGGGCTATAAGGATGCCGGGGAGGGACTCTTCATTAGGGACTGTAGTGATAGGACAAGGGGTAATGGGTTCAAACTTAGAATCATAGAATCATAGAATAATTAGGGTTGGAAAGGACCTTAAGATCATCTAGTTCCAACACCCCTGCCATGGGCAGGGGCACCTTCCACTTAAGCATGCCACCCAAGTCTCTTTCCAACCAGGCCTTAAGCACCACCAGTGGTGGAGCTTTCACAACTTCCCTGGGCAACACATTCCAGTGCCTCACCACCCTTACAGTAAAGAACTTCTTCCTCAGATCCAATCTAAACTTCCCTTGTTTAAGTTTGAACCCATTACACCTTGTCTTCTCACTACAGTGCCTCATGAAGTGTCCCTCCCCAGCATCCCTAAAGGACCCCTTCAGATATTTGAAGGCTGCTGTGAGGTCTCCGCACAACCTTCTCTTTTCCAGGCTGAGCAGCCCCAACTCTCTCATCCTATCTTCATAGGGGAGGTGCTCCAGTCTCCTGATCAACCTTGTGGCCCTCCTCTGCACTTGTTCCAACATTTCCATGTCCTTCTTATGTTGAGGACACCAGAACTGCACACAACACTCCAATACTCCAAGTGAGGTCTCACGAGAGCAGTTAAACAGGGGAAGTTTAGATTGAATATGAAGAAGAAATTCTTTACTGCAAGGGTGGTGAGGCACTGGAATAGGTTGCCAAAGAAAGTTGGCAGTGTTCAAGGGTGGGTTGGACATAGCCTTGTGTGGCATGGTTTAGTGTGAGGTGTCCCTGCCCATGGCAGTGGAGTTGGTACTAAATGATCTTAAGGTCCTTTCCAACCCTAATTATTCTATGATTCTATGATTCTAATATCAGCACACATACTGTTAAGAAGAACCAGCACTACTGCTTTCGGAGTAACATGATGATGACTTCTTTACCTTCATTTTGTTTGACTGTGTTTCTGGGATTGATATCTGGAAACTTTGCTCAGGCAAAATCCTCATTGAGCTCAGTAGCTTCTTGCTAGCAAGGATTTGGAAACGTAACCCCCCAAGAAGCTGCCATTTGCTGTCTTTCCATGAGAAATATTTGTTGCATGTAATGAATAAAATCGTGGCCTTTTGTGATGTTTTTCATTAAGATTAATTGATTTTATATGGTTTATACCTATGTTCAGTTGAGGGAAGTTTGTTAATTCAATGAACTTGTACTGATCATTGGATATGTAATTTATTTTCATTAGAACTGGTAAGGGTTCCAAATCTTTGCTATTTTAATTTTACAAGCCTAGTGCAATTAAAAATTAATTTGCAATGTTATAGAGATTCTGCACTTGATTCAACTCAAGATTCATGTGCATTGCTTAAGCAGTCAAGGCAAATTTCTTATATGGAAGGTGAGTAAATGACTGACTTTAATGATACATTTAAGGAGTTTATTTTTTTCTCTGTCAAGTCTTGATGTTTTTTTTGTCCTTAGCTTTACGCAGGTCAAATCTAAGGCTTTCTTAAGAAAAGAATTAAAGACTCAAAGACTAGGGATGACAGCAGACAGAATTACTCATTTTTCCTTCTGTCCTTATTTTAGTTGTCACAGTTGTTAAGGCTGTTCTCCATTTTAAACCTTGCCTTCCCTCATATTCACTGCTCTCCTCTCCCACTGGAAAACGACCACTTCAGCAGCACTTAGCCTTGGCAACAGAATAGAGCTTCAAAGTGCTGCATACTTGGAAACAAAGAATCTGAATTTTCGTTAAAGATTATGTACCTCAGTGATGGGGAACAATTGCACCATGACTCAACCTTCACAACTCAGCAAATGGCAGGAAAGGATTTCTTTCATAAAATCTCTTCAACACATATTTTCCACATTAAAACACAATATTTCAGGCAAACATATCTTCCTATAACAACTAGAATACCCAAACCCCAAAGTGAATAGATGCTGTTAGGCAAAGCACAGGAATGTTCACTGAACCCTCGTGGCTGGTTTTGCCAGATAAAAAGAATCCATGTCAGCACTGCTCACTTGGACATGGACAGTGTGATAAATTGTCCAAAAGTTTCCATGAGCAGCCATGCTTATTGGCTGTTTATGAATAGTGCAGCTCTTGCCCCCCCTAGGAACCAACTGCACTCTGCCTTGGAGTTGAAATCCCTCTTGTTATCTCCATGATACTTCTGTCTATTTCTGATAAAATGGGAGTATCAGATGGAGATGCTCCTTTCTCCTTTGTTCCACTTCGCATTTTCTTCTTTTTTTCTCAAAAGGACTCCAAAGATTGTCATATTGCCCCATCCTACGCACCTTTAGACCTAAAAACCTTCTAGTTCAAATCCACCAGTTCTGACTTGACATAATATGGTGTTATTTTTAACTTGCTTCTCATAATCAAGTCAGGAATTTTTCTTATAACTGCTGGTCTCGTATAGTTCACATGACACTAGTGTGGTCATTCTCCTTTAAAGCCACAAGTGCTACTTGTTTGCTTTTGCTCTTCATAGCAAATTGCCTATTGTGTTGTATACAGTCATTTCACACTTGTATTGCATATTTCTATTAATTGGTAGCCAAAAGGACCTCCTGAAGATGTGGGATGAACTTTCTTGATGATATTTGATATTTCTTTGATCTCAGATGTATTTTTCTTCTTTGCTTCTAGACAGGAAATAGTCAGACTCAAAGTCAGTGTAAGAATCAGCTGACTGAAAGACACTGCTCAGAGAGCACCTGATAAGTGTGAAAGCATAGTGACAGAACTATCATGGAATGGCCAAAGCTTTTAAGAATGTGTCTACTTGCACCTTAAAAAATAAAAGTGGTACATCTAATTAAAAACAAAAAATACCATGAAGTTTCTTCTTAGAGAGTTTTCTCAGGGAAGGAGTAATATCTACCTCCTCACATTTTGCAAGATTCAGTTTCCATATAAGACTCATATTTCCACATTTGATGTGGGTACTTGTGTCTGTAATAACAAAAGCGCATGCTGATGTTGCATGGAAGCCCATGACTAGATACTAGCTGCATTTCACTCTCCTTTTTAGAGATATTCTTCACTGTTTTCCTAACAAGCCAAAGAAGAATGTGGCAGAATGAATTACCTCTGATGGAGTATCTATGCTATCTCTCCCATGACTGTAGGGGCAACCATCAGAAAACGCTAGACACTTCCCTCCAGCCAACATCCAGCCCACCTTAAGGAATAGAGCCGGCTCCTTTTTGTATCCTAATGATGATTCCAATTCTACCTTACGTGCACAATTGCACAGTAGTCCATGGACATATATAGGGCATGAGACAACTGGCTTCTGGTTCTTTTCTTCTTTCAATTGCTTTTGGATTAAGCTGAAAGCAAAACCTCCCCTGACACCCCCAGAAACATGTAAAAGACATGGCCGACTGGCTTTCTTTCAGTACCATGTGCTACTTTCTGAATGAAGCCCCTGCTCTCATCAAAACCAAAGTCTGCAATACACTGAGAAAATACCTTTTCAGAATTCTGTGCTTCATGAAAATTCTGAAATTTTGGATCTCAGAATATCTTCTGCTGTTTGGAGTGAAAATTTCGTATGAAAACAGATTCCTAAAACCTGGTAGTTTTTAAAGGAAAGAGTTGTTTTTACCCTAGCACCACTGCCTGTATGAATAATTTCAGAAAGACTTAAATTTTGTTAAAGGTGGAAGGGAAGCCATCTCATGTTTGCATTGGAGATCAGGGCTGACTGCCTTGTACTGTTTAGATTAACAATCAGTGGCTTTGCTCCACTTTGTCATTACTCTGAAGTGTAAGTTTGTGCCTTTAATTGTGTAAATGTTTACTGCATTTTGAAAATACCCTGTGACCTGCCTTTTCAACCCTTAAATAGTTTCCAACCCATTTTTTTTCCCCAAGGAATAGGAATGTAGGCAGACAGCACCCTCTGCAGTGAATGACAGGGAATGAGAAGTTGCTCTCCACCAAGGATTTTTTCTTGCTGTTTATCTGCTTGGAGGCCTCCTCCACACTCTGCTTTCCGTGGACAAGGAAAATAATCGAGTTTGAAGGTGGTGCAAAAGCCAAGACAGGTATTGGTATCCCAGGATAACTTAAAGGACATGTGGAGTTGCAAGGAAAGGAGATGATGACTAGATTGAGTTCAGAATATTCAAAGTTTAATGGCTCTTGCTGTTTCAGATGCTGTTGTCTCCTTTATCCCTAGGGGTTAACTTTTCTTTACAAATATAACCTTGTCTTATGCTACAGATAAGAGATTCAAGAAGAGAAAGCTGCATGGAGGCCTCATAGCAGCCTGCAAGTATCTGAAGGGGGCCTATAAGGATGCTGGGGAGGGACTCTTCTTTAGGGACTGTAGTGAGAGGACAAAGGGTAATGGGTTCAAACTTAAACAGGGAAAGTTTAGATTGGATCTGAGGAAGAAATTCTTTCCTGTAAGGATGGTGAGGCACTGGAATGGATTGCCTAGGGGAGTTGTTAATGCTCCATCACTGGCAGTGTTCAAGACTAGGTTGGACATAGCCTTGGGTGGGATGGTTAAGTGGTAGGTGGAACTGGATGATCTTAAGGTCCTTTCTAACCCTAAGTATTCTATAATTCTATTATACGATTCTAAGATTTTTTCCTAAGTTGCAGTTGCTTTGCATACAATGTGTTAAAAGAATCACAGTCATAAAATCATAGAATAGTAATCCATGCCCTGTTTATGTTGAGGACACCAGAACTGTGCAAAATACTCCAAAAGTGAGGTCTCACGAGAGCAGAGTAGAGGGGCAGGATCACCTCCTTCAACCTGCTGGTTATGATCTTTTTGATGCAGCTCAGGATACATTTGGCTTTCTGGGCTGCAAGAGCACACTGCTGGTTCATGTTCATTTTCTCATCAACCAACACCCACAAGTCCTTCTGCATAGGGTTGCTCTCAATCTCTTCTCTGCCCAACCTGGAGCTGTGCCTGGGGATGCTCTGACCCAGGTGTATGGCCTTGTACTTGTCATGGTTAAACTTCATTCAGGTTGGCATCAGCCGACCTCACAAGCGTGTCAAGGTCCCTCTGGATGGCATTCCTTCCCTCCATCATATCAACTGAGCCACAGAGCTTGGTGTCATCAGCAAACCTGCTGAGGGCGCACTCAATCCCACTATCCATGTCACGGACAAAGATGTTGAACAAGACCTGTCCCAACACCAATCCCTGAGGGACACCGCTCATTACTGGCCTCCAGCTGGACATTGAGCCATTGACCACAATTCTCTGCATGCGGCCATCCAGCCAGCTCTTTATCCACCAAGTGGGCAACTTATCAAATTGATGTCTCTCCAATCAAAAGACACATCTTGCATTCACAGATTAGGAATGTGATCCATATACTAGGCAAGCCTGTGTTGCAACAGCTGTGGTTAACCCTATGGTGCAGTCATATTTCCTACTAACAAGGAAAACAAGTGGTATGAGCACACTGATACAAAAACCTTGGGGTCAAAGTACTTTTTACCAAACCACAAAATACCAACATGATTTTATCCCAGTAAGAGTGACAGAAATTACCACATCTTCTTCTACGTTAAAGCAATCATGTTAAAGTGATCTTTCTTCACCAGACAACCAGCCTTTCACCTGAATCAGAAGTTAAATACCATTCTCCAGATCTTGTTTTCTTGGAGTATCCTCAGCTGCTTTTCAAAGAACTCTGGTCCAGCTCTCAAACACTCAGCTTTCTTCTACACCATCTAGAAATAAAATAGGATGGAAGCAAGTGTAGATGCCCAAAATTTAATGAGTTTGAGAAAATGCAGTTGTTTGATGGAAATAAAAGGTGATAAATTCATGTATCAGGGGGACTAAGTGATATTGTCTCACATCATTTTAGGGTCAGTAGAATCCTGAATATGTGAACCTGAATACTGTGCATGAGTGTGATCTGGTGGGCAGATTTATGGTGTGGGCCTTGTGGAGTAGGCCTATCCAGGTTTTGGTCTGTGTTGCTGTGCTTTGAACTCCTTCTTATACCCAAATAAACAGGTCCAAATGTAGCTTCGATACTTCAGTGTTCTCAGAGTTTTGTTTGCTGGAAACACATGCAAGTTATCCACATAAGATGGTATTTCTCTTCCTCTCTTTGTTGAGCTGACATTATGAGTTCATTCTGCTCTTTGGGCTATAAGTCCATCTGGGAACACTTTTTTGTATGAAAGCAAACTCTGAAGATTCACAAACTGATAGAGCAGAGTGGCAATTATGCAATAGTGTGGTTTCTATCTGCTTTTTCCAATCTCTTTTGAGAAGATAGAGATGCACTCAAAAGTTGGAAGGGTTTTAAGAAATAAAGAGTGATGCTTGTAAACTATTCAATTCAGTTTCAATCTTCCAGTACACTCAAGGTTTCACCATGTGCAAATGTGTTTGCATACACACACACTTCCATGTACGGAAAACCTAGCACAGAGACCCAGTCAGTTTGACTGTGCCTATGAGACGAAAACTTCACAACAAATTCCAAATTGCAATTTCATGATGTTGTAGCTTGTAGAGAAAATGTGGAAAATATATCATAAATGTTATTTTCTTCTCTTTGAAAAATGCTTTCGTTCCCAAATCACTTCCACGTTCTTTTCTTCAGGCTTTCCAAAATTATCTGTTTCTGAAGTCATAGAGGTCTAATTTCATTAAGGCTAGGGCAGTAATGGTCACAGATTAATAATGGGTTAGTCTTGTGGCTTTTTTAATTATGGAATGTAGCTCTTCCTCATAACTTAAAGCATGTTAGAAAAGTGGGTTATTCCTCTCTGATGCAAAGTTTGGTTGAACAGGAGGAAATAGAATCAAATGCAGCATAGAATCATAGAATAGTTAGGGTTGGAAAGGACCTTAAGATCATCTAGTTCCAACCCCCTTGCCATGGGCAGGGA
>JASSUY010009598.1:0-22831 GCA_032466535.1 Forpus xanthops | reverse complement strand
CCTGCCCCTGTCAGGGGGGTTGGAACTAGATGATCTTAAGGTCCTTTCCAACCCTAACTATTCTATGATTCTATGATATCCTCACACACAGACACTCTCAGTAAATACACTGCCTCATTTTTACATCCTCTAATTCCACAGAAAGCCAGTCTACATTTTGATGCCCTGTTAGCTCTGCTGCACACTGAAGATACACAAGCAAATGGTTGATGGGTTTGACTCAATGGAAGCCCTACTTGTTGGCAAACGCACATTTGAGAAAAGATTCCAGATCTCTGAGCCACAGCAGGAACCAAAAAGGTCTGCAGATCATTTGTTTCAGAATTACATTTAGTATATGACAAACTATCTTTCTATGTAGTTCTTGATTTGAAGAATAGCTTTGGATATTATCCACCTGGATTTCTCCAAGGCTTTCAATATGGCCTCCTCCTAGAGAAATGGATGTATTATGGTCTAAACAAGTGGTCTGTGCAATGGGTAGGTAACTGGCTGATCAGCTGCACCCAGGGAGTGGTGATGAATCGCTCCTTTTCCAGCTAGTGACCCATCACTAGTGGCATCCCCAGGGATCAATATTGGGCCATCACTATCTTCATAAATAATCTGGAAGATGGGATCAAGTGTACCTTGAGCAACTTTGACAACAATACCAAACTGAGTGGGGAAGTAGACACTTCAGAAGGGAGAGCCACGCTGCAGGAAGATCTGGATAGACTGAAAAAGTGGTCTAACAAGAACCTTACAAAGTTCAACAGGACAAGTGTAAGGTCTTGCACCTGGGTAAACACTACACGACTGCAGCACAAGCTGTGTTCAACCCAGCTGGGGAGCAGCTCTGTGGAAAGGGACCTGGGGGCTCAACATGAGTTTATAGTATGCAGCTGCAGTAAAGAAAGCCAAGAGGATGCTGGGTTACCTCAACAAGGGCATTACCAGTAGAGATAAAGAAACAACTATCCCACTCAGTGCTTGTCACGCCACACCTGGAATATTTGGTAGTTTGGTCCCTAGTATACAAAGAAGATGTAGACATGCTGGAGAGGGTCCTGTGGTGGTCCAAGGACTGGGAAGCCTGCCAAATGAGAAGAGGTTGAGAGAACTGAATTTGTTCAGCCTGGAAAAAAGAAGGCTCAAGGGAGACCTTATCACTGTGTTTCTGTATTTAAAGGGTGAGTACAAAGAAGAAACAATCAGCCATCAGAATAATCTCCTCTGGGAAGCGATGGATTCCCCAATGTTGGACACTTCATAGATACAGCTGGACAGGGTGCTGGCACATCTTGTCTAGACTGTGCTTTTGCCAAGAAAGATTGAAGTAGATAAATCTTGAGGAGTTCCAACCTGGTATTCAATTTGTATCATTCAAGATATGATTTGCAGTAAAATGCCCTAGCTTTTTCTATGGAAATTAATCTGAACTGGATAGCATATTTTCACACATTTTCATAAAGCTCAGGAAGGGTTTCTCAGCTAGACATTCAGTAAGCTGAATGCATTCAAGCCCCAACAGATTCAGCCAGGGCGTCCCCAGGCAGTCTTTAGCAGGAAGTGTTTGCTCTTTACCTCACCCCTTTGACACATGCATTTTGGACAGTCCTCCCATCCTTTACTTATTCAAAGAAATGTGATCTGGGCATGCAAAGATACTAAAGAATCCCATCCTAGTTAAATCATAGTCTTTCCCAGGACGGTGCTCCTACAAACACTCAGGCTTTCTAGTTCAGAGCTAACACAGATTTACTGTATGTATTTATATTTCTCTGCTTTCCTTTCCTAAAGCATGCTTACACTGAAACCTAGAAGAAATACGGGATCATTTTTTCCTCATATATGTGAATCCCATCACTTTGACCTATCACTCATACAAGGCATTTCCTTCTTTCTAAGGCTGAGCAGTCAAGCAAAGCAAACTTCTTTCCAACAGAAGTCAGCCTAGCTTCCTGAAGTTCGGCAAGTTCCCCAGGGTCTTGTTTATAAACTTTCTTTGTTCTGCTTCTGGAAAAAATACTGAATGTTCCCACTGCTTTCCCTGCAGGGTAATTTGGCCAAACCCTCTTTTTCTAATACTTCAGCACCAGTTGTTCCCACTTCAGTGGGCACCATCAAGGCTAATGGTCATCTATCACTCCTGCTCTGGGCCCCAACAGAGTATTGCCTGAGGCATTGCATGATAAAGCAACTGAACCAGAATTCATAAGCTGAATGCTGAGATTCCATAAACACAATAGTTTCCAAACCAACTCTCACTCCTTGGTCAAGGTGTTTTTGAAAAATCAAACAGGTCCATTGGTGAACTCAAAAATTAGCAACTCCAAAATGAAAAAAGGCACGGCATGTAATTGTATCAAGAGGACAGGGAGATAGCATTAACAAAACTTGCTTACTTGTAACAGAAGATTCATTCTTGAGTTTTTCCACCACAGATGAAGTTGCATTGAGTAAATGGCTAAACTGATGCAGAACCTAGGCCATTCTCATCAGCAGGGGTGATCTAGTAATTAGATCACCAGATTTCATTCTTCTTTGTATGGAAAAAGATTCCATCTAACGCAGAATTCTGTAGTTTTGATCTAACCTTGAAATAAAACACAACCAAAGCCTGCTTTTCCTTCAGGTCTTCATAAATCCCCCTCAATTAAGCAACCAAATTCCATTTTCAAATTTCTTACCTCCAGCGCCAATGGCATTATACAGAAATATGGTAACATATAAAATTAAGGCAAGTATGCTGTTCTTCATAAGGGTTTTTTTTTACCTCTTGCTCTAAACCGGTCTAAAATTCCTGTCAGATGCCACAGTAAGATCTACACTTCTTTCTAGGAAGAAATTGCACCAAAGCACAATAATATCCTCTGTGATATGTATATGACATACAAGTTTGTGCAGCCAAGCGAATAAGATTGGAAATCAAACCTTACTCGGAATTATATTCTTATCACAATAAAGCAGCAGTCTGAAGATACAAACTATACATTTTTTTCCTCCCCTCAGATGTGTTTTCCTAAGAGCTTGTGAAAAGGAAGACCAACATTTTTGATGAAAACAACATTGAAGGTGTAGTCAAAACACCAAAAATTTGACAACAAAAAATTCAAACATATAAAAAAGCAAGTACTTTGCTACACACAGATGGAAGTATTTGGACTTCAGAGTTCTTATGAATGCTACTGAGCTTTCCTCAGCTTTCACTACGTGAAAGGAACTCTTGTCCATAACCAGGATGGGGGGAGATGATGGAGAGGTGAAAATGGAGAGTTTGAGACAGGAAATAAAGAGTTGAAGTTGGAAAAAAAATAATCAGAAAGGACTTTCCTCCTTCTTTCCTTCTTTCACTTCTACTTTGCTTCTGTGCAAAGTTATTTTCTACCATACATGCTTCTTGTTGTCACTTTTGCGTCCCCTAGGCAGAAATCTGTGGAAAATGAATACTCAAGATATATTTGAACAAATCCCCTCCAAAACGATAAGCAGCAATTATCAAGAACCTTTCCAGAAAGAAGGATCATAACAGACATCCACTGGGATAATTCTTCTGTTCATATCATTTAAGGGAATGACACCACATACAGCACACAGAAGTGAAGTTTCACTATACATCTCTTTTCTGTCACTGTAATGACAACCCAGAGGAGTGTGTTGATCCTGCAAATGTTCTTATCTTGATCCTGTTATTTCTGAAATGAAAGTAGAAAAAGGAAGGACGCTTTCAAACACTAACTCAAACACTACCATATTTGTAGCTTTCTTAAAAATGAATTTCTGTGGCATAAACAGAAAAAAAATCAAGAAGGTTTCATAAACTAAATCGTAAAGCTAAACAAAGAGAGCTCCACTATCCCCAGGCAAGTTTCTTTGCAAGAAAAATGCTATGTAATCTAGAACCTGAGACGTACTCTGATTTACAACCAAAAATGGCAGAAGGAACTGTATCACATGAAATTAAATACTACCTATCTTGGCAACTACAGATCTGTCCTGGTTAGGTATGTACGGTGAACATTCTAGGACCTTTTATTTGGGAATATTTGGTGTGACCCTCAGACTGGCTGAGGGCTTCTCAAAGACCAATCACTTCTGGAACCAGGCCAGACCTGTCCTCTTACAGGAGCACAGGCTTGGCTTCAAGCAGCTTCACAGCTGTTCTGAATTTGATCACTGTTTGTGTGGTTGTGTATTCTTTTATCTTAACTGTTTCCTTACAGCATTCTGCTTATGCTGGCATACACTGGGTTTTTTGGGGGCCTTGGGAGTATGATGCAAAGATCATCTCCCTGAACAATCCCTGGCAGGGTACTGAAGCACAGCAGGGTAAAATTTGTTCAGTGGGAAAGAACAAATGAGACTTTAAGATGGATTGAACACATGGTTGACAGTTAACTGACATAACGCAAAAGTCATAAACCAATGACACCGCATCAGGTAACTTTCTTCTTCGACTCCTTGCTTATATACTTGTATAGCAACAACCACTCCCACCTCATATCATGACAGAGGGATAAGAACGTCCAACTGAGGGAAGCAACACAGAAGTTCTGACTGAGGCAAATCATGACTTTTTCCTCCCCCCTCCTCAAAGCAACACAGTGAAAATTAATATAATGAGAATAATGGCAAGGATTTCATTAGCTGGCAAATCTCTCAGAGTGCATGCAGAGATGAGGGATTCATAATGCACCTTAATACGGACATCCCTCTTTTGGGGTGTACCTGCATAACAGCTACAGACACTATAAACTTCACGATCCCATCTCCATGGGCCAAACAAAAATTTACATATGTGTTTTAAAATTTGAGTTCTCTTCTTCTTCACTATGAGAGTGGTGAGACATTGGCACAGGCTACACCATTTCTGGCAATGTTCAAGGCCAGGCTGGACAGGGCTTTGAGCAACCTGGTCTAGTGGAAGGTGTCCCTGCCCATGGCAGGGGGTTTGGAGCTAGATGAGCTTTAAGGTCCCTTCCAACCTGCACCATTCTATGATTATTGAGCAAATGTGTTATGTGCAGTAAAGTTTCAAAACCTGTTTTTATACAGTTAAATGATGCCAAATCACTTTCTACTACCTCTTGATATGCAAAAAAAAAAAAAAATCCCCATTCATCTCCCTCAAAAAGATGCTTTTATATATTTCCAGAAACACATAGGTGATATGTGTAAACTGATGTTAAGATAAAATGCAAGCTTCCAAGCCAAAATTACAAATAATTTCTACTACTGAGCAAACCAAAGCAAGACAATGCTTGCATAAATCTTCCAGCTATGCTCGTCACTCTGTTTCAGATACATGCATCCTGGTCTTAACATTACTGAGATTTAGAATTAATGATCCACTAAGATTTATAGGACCAATTACACTTCTCAGCATTATCACTTTGGGAGCCTTTACAAACTTAAACAGACATTAGAAGGTGACTTGGAAAACTCTCATTATGTTCAACAGACTTCAGATAGGGCCCTTTGCCTAAATAAAACAAAAAAGGGAACTCTTAATAGGACATGCTTTAAGAAATTCCCACCTTTGTCAGTAATTCTATAAAACTCACTGTTTTGGAGTTTTGGGTTTTTTTTTGAGGGAACTGCTTACTTGCTAGTTGAGTCCAGTTGGATTCTTTTTTTTTTTTAACATGTCTTCCAAAAATGTGGAATAAATACAACTGGAACTAGTACTGGTCATTATGCAGTGGGAAATAACAGAATAGTTTATGTGTATTAATGCAAGTGTGACAGATACCACTACTGCCGGATGTCTAGAGGGACTGCTCAGTGTTCGTAGAACTGTGAGGAATTCACTTGGCAACATCCTTAGTAAGCAAGAAGTCCCTAAATTAATATTGCCCAGTTGCGGTAACTGAGATGACTGAAATCATCTTTGCTCATAGGCAGCATTGCATACAGATTGCTCAATGTAGACAATTCTGTATGTTCTTGTGTTTTCTTTCCCCTTTTCACTGACATGGCTTTCTCTGAGCAACCCAAAGTGCTAAGAGTGATGCAAGTCACTGAACAGCAATCACTCATGTTGCACAACAAAAGAAAGGTTTGAACTGAAGGAAAAGCATAACTTTATCTACATATATATAGATAAATAGATAAATAAATAAATGATAGAGAAACAGATGTTATCAAAGAAGTTCTGACCTCAAAACTGTTTCCTTCACTTAAGGATTTTTAATAAAAGGAAAAGAAATTATGAAGGAGATAGCTCATCAGACTTCTGCCTGGCATGAATTAAGCCATTCAAGCAGACACAATTTATAATATAAACACCAACAAGCACCTTTAACTAAAGCATCACTGCCAAATGCCACCATAATTAGGCTAGAAATGCTGTGCTTTGAGTTATAAATAGGATGTGCTCAGCCTTATTTTCTATACAGAAACATGCCATCCAAGAGCAGGCAGCAACATTTATTGAGAAATTCACTGAAAGATAACAAGTGATTTAAAAGAGGTTCATGTAAGTTTAGTTAAGGAGCAACTTTGGACATTATTATCAATTACGGAGATAAAATCATGGCTTCTCTCAGGAGGAAAAAAGGAATTATTTTTTTTCTATACACTACATAAAGCATATGAAAGCTTTAAGAATACTCTGATTTCACAAACAGTATCAGCCTCCTGTTAATACTCCTTAACTCTGCTTTTCCCTCCCTCAAGTCATTTTCCTAATTATTTTTAACATTTTCTTGATTGATTAATAAAAAGCAGCTTTCCTGCTACAGATAACAGGTCATAGAATTCTCTCTTACATTCACACTATTGAGAATACTAATGGTCTTATTTTATTTCACCATATCTGCAGGGCTCTGCCCAAGCATTGACTTCTGCATTGAACTCCTCACTGATCTCAGAGAGCATGAAGATGACAGCAGGACATAAGCAGTAAGTTCCAGACCTTCTAAACTTGCATGAGGATCTGTAGTTAATAAACCAGAAAGCCTCTGTCAACTTGTATTAAAAACCAGCTTTACCAGCTTGTCTTGAAAGGCTGCAGATCTGGAAAAAAAAAAGTACCATCTTCAGCTCTTCTGAATTCACTATCAAACAGGTTAGCATCCTTATTTAGTAAGTAACACATAGCATTCTTATCTGACGCAGAGAGGATACATCTACACTGCCTACTTTTGACATGTAACATCACTATGACTTAACCTTGTAATTCTAGGATTTCTGTACTCTCAGCAGATACTCAGACACCTGAAGCAGGCAATTCAGGGCCCAAGAGGCTGCACTACATATCCTGTGAAAGCTCCTAATTCAGGCACTTGTGTTACATGCCCAGAGCAAGTCTGTGCAGTCCCCACACACATCTTAGCACACCACCAGTCTTCATGCACACCATACATACCAGTGTCTGCTATTTCAGCCTTGACACCTCACTTCATTACTTGCATCTCCATGAGTAACCAAAAGAAACCTATATATGAAATACGCCCCTTTGGGCAAAAGAAAACCTCAGGATTTCAAGGGCAAGATGTACACAGAAATAAAGAACTGACATTTCTTCACCACAGAAACCTGTAGACATGTCATGAACATATATTATCCCCCTTAAGATAACTACTCAAGATCCTGATGGAGTTGATAACTACTCAAGATCCTGATGGAGTTGACAGTACAATCTTGTCAATCTCCCATCAGACCACCATCAGACTCATGCACAGGAGATCTCCAGCTCCAGAGCAGTCTAGCTCTTCTAATACATTCCATCCATCTTCCAAAGGATTTTTATTAGTTTAAGAAGAAAAATAAACTAATCTGTATTCCAAATAATAGAGTTACTAAGACAATACAGATCTTTGGGAGATAAAACAGGAAAGCAGGTATGGCAGAATATTTAAGGCCTTACTAAACTGGGGAAAAAGCACTTTTTGTCGACAAAGTATTGCCAATCTTATGCCTTTAAAGACCAAAACAAAGGCTTTGTAGTCATAAGCCATCACAAAATTATTGGCTGATCACCTGCTGCCTTGCATGCACCTCAAGCTGTTTTTCCAGCAAAATTTGTTCACTTAGATTGCCCAAATGAATGTGTCTCTTAAAATAAAAAAAAAGAAAGTAAAAATTACCCTGTTGAAAATAACTCCTTAATCTGCCATCCTTTCAATGGGACTGAAGTGCTCTTCACACACATAGTACACAAGCATCTTGAATTAGCAGGGAACTATTTTTAAATACATGAAGGGTAAGATATGAAATTAGTTTCATGGGGAATGAGAACCTTAGAGATTATTTACTTTGCCTTAATTACTTTGACTCACCACTCGTTTAGCTTTTCAATAGTACTACCTCTTTCACACTCAAATTTTGATACTAAAGACATGTAAGTGTGGTTTTCGAACATTCATTTAAGATTATGGACCTTAACGATACATAACCACATTTCTCAAATTGAGTTACCTACATAAAAAGATAATAAAAAAGTAATTAAAAGTCCTGTATGGTACAAATATTCTTTTCTGTGGAATAACTGCCTCAAAGTAAGGATCCCTATATAAAAGCAAGCACCTTTCCTAAAGGAAGAGCATGAAAACCCTGACAGCGGTACATAACCATTACACTGGGAGCAGGCAGCCTCTTATATTACTAATCTTCTATAATTTGAGGAGCAAAATGAAGATTATTATTCAGAAATTGTTTTTGAGATCAAGGAACTCAGGTGACAGGACAGCCTGCCCCAGTCCTGAGCCTGAGAGAGAAGCTCAAGTTTCTAAGCCTTTGAAGGAGAAGAAATTGTGGCCATACAGCATGGATGGGCTACATCCACCACCCATCTTTACTTGGTATGACACAGCCGCATTTCTGTCACATGCTCAAAAAAGGAAGTCAGAGGAGGTGAAAGGTATTCCACAGAGAGAGCACCTGTGCCAAATTTCAAACATAAAGAAAAATAGTAATAAAAAAATAAAGTCTACATTCTTATCCCTGTAGAAATAAATTAATTAGGTTCCTTACGACAGAGCCTCATAATATAAAAAAGTGGGTAAAGTAAATAGAAAGGATGAAGGGAGCAAAGAAAAGGAAAGCTATAAAAAGAACACTCTATTAAACAGAAAATAGCAAGTTCGAAATATAAAAGGAATGGAGATCACAGTAAAAAGTCACGGGACAGACAGATACAAAGAGATAAAAGGGTTATCAAAATGAAAGGAGAGAAGCTGCTTTAAATGATAAGTAGGTAGGTCGGTACACACGTACGTAGACAAATAAATTGACCAAAAAATAAAATGCAGCCACATTCCTCCCCAGAAATCATTCTAGAAACCAGAGCTGGAAGCAAAGCAAGTAAAATTTACTTCACTGGCTAACAAAGTTTCATTTAATGCTGATGGCTCAGGGCTCAGACCTAGCTCTGTCCAGCAGTGGGACTGTTTTCCAGAACATCTCAGCTCCCACGGGATTAAGGCTGAGCTCAAGCAGCGCCTGGATGATTTTCTGCACTTAAGCACCTGAGACACTGCATACCATAGCATCAGCTCTGGATTTTTTTAGGGTAACTAGTCTTTACAATGTGAAAGAATTAAAAGGCATAAAAAACATCATGGTACTACACGTAGTAGCACATATTATTGCCACCATGTAGTTGAAATTATGAGTTCTCTCATTAAGAAGAGTTATCAAATGATTTATATTGTTATAAAGTACTAATAATTCTTCTATCAGCTGCCAATGACTAATTAATCAAAATAAAAATGGGCTGTTAAAGCAATTAGCAAAGAAATCACCACAAAATAAAGTGGATTTGCTGAAGGCTTTCCAGAGATACATGGTACAAAAGAAGCTTTGGGTTCTACTTTCCACCAGTGAATATTGTTCCATTCCAACAAAACAACCACTGCAGTTGAGAGAAAAGAACAACCCTGAGAAGAATTTTGCAAATTGTTTATTAGAATATAATGAATATAAACAATAGACAGAACGAATTCTCTTGCGAATGAAGTATTGCTGGGGTTTGGATCCCTTTTCCTAGGCTGCTAAGGTTGCTAGGGAATTTCACAGTTAAGGGTGTATTTCCATATGAATGTTTGAAGAAGGGGGAAGGGCTTGCAAAACTGAATCTTAAGCATGAAGTTTTCTTTGTTCTTCGGAGAGAAAAATGTGATGCTCTTGTAAAGCTGAAATAGCACTCTTTCAAACTTAACTATCAAAGACTTTTTAAACGAAAAATTTACACAGAAAATGTTTGAAGAGGCATTGTGAGGAAGAACTTGCTTCTCTTACTGTGGTCAGTAGCCATGCACCAGCCTTGCCATTATAAACACTCTGAGGACAACAAGCAGTTTACAAACCATAGCAGCTTCGTTTTGCTTTAACAGATAAAAGCAACAAGTTTATTTTGTTTTAAACAGATTTTATGTCAATTTTTCATAGACTATTTAGAAAGCACATTGCTGTGGGCTTCCCAATGACAAATACACCGAGGCACCAGCAAGTGACAACACACTTTGTACTCCTTGACATGGATGAAAGAATTCAATTCAACTTCTTTGGTTTTTTTTCTATCTGAAAGAGAAATGCCTGCACAAAATATGTTTTAGCCCTATTTTCTGAGAATGAAGCTTAAACAATGCTCTGCCTGCATCTTCATCTGTTTCTCTTTCCTTCTCTTCAGTACCTTTGGGTGACATTGGTCAAGAGCAACCAAAACTGACAGAGGGCAGAGTCCTTTCATTTTCATGAAAATAAGTGGCTAACAATAGAGAAAAATTAAATGCTCTATGGTTTGAATGGTAGGTACTCAACTTTGCATCAGAAAATCCACAGAGCAATCACCAAAGGAGAACCTGCAGAGAACATGCTGTCTCCACGTTCACACAACCACCACAATTTATCTGGTTATTCTACTCATTCTTTCTAGCATTTCTTCTAGTATTCAAAACACCCCAACTCAGGCAACTCTTATTTACTGCAGTATACAGTAAACACAGACATGTTTTCATTGGCAGCTGCTGTGACAGTTGATCTTCACACCACAATATTATCTTAATAAACTGTCTCTCAGTCCCCAGGATCTTTGTTCTCATAGAAGTGACCTACAAATGGTCACCCTGGATCTTATACAAAGCATGACGAGTACAGAGGTTATATGAGTTAATTGCACAGTGACTGCAAAAATAGTGTGCTCTCGTCCTTTCAGCAATGTGGCCTTTCTCTACTGAAAACAACTGGAGTTACACTGTAATTCAAGTTAATGATAGAACTGTATATTTGGGTAACTCTACCATTATTTAATATTACCATCACATGAGCTTGTCTGTATGGTATCTGATAACAAAATTCAAGTTAAACAGCCTCCTTGAGAATGAAGACAGTATTGGATTAATTAGGTAACTTGCTACACATGTAGAAAACAAAGATGAATATCCTTTTTATAACCATATTTAAATCCCACAAATAAGCAGCAGATTGTAATCTGTTATTGTAATGTAAATCATAAGTAGCTCTTGAATTACTCAAAATTTGAATAACTGGAGATCAGAATATAGTCCCATACATCTTGACAGAATATTTGACTCATCACTCATGGAGAAAGGATACAATCGCCATCAACACAAAATGCAGAGGAACCAAACTGTTTTCTAGGAGAGCTCAAAATTCTCTGCCAGAAGAACTCACATTCTGGTACTCTTACCATATTCTGTTATTTTTATTGGTCTACAGGTTACTTTGGCTACTAGCTATGGAGTGAACTCCTGCAGAAAAGCAGAACCTGCAGTCTAATGGACCCTCCCTCTTTTCCCCATACACTTGCCAAAATGTAGGCAGCTTTCTTCCTCTGACCAAAGACAGACACTGGAAATACTGTAAGATCTACAAAGCTTTTGCTAGCTTAACCAAACCACAGACTACTGAATTCATTTTGTACCAGGAGCATTCCTCCAACATGATTCAAAACTGAAAGTATGCAACCCTAAATAAAATACACCAAAAAACAAATGTCATGGCTAAATCACAAGTCTCTAAACTGCCTGGTCTACCATTCTTTTAGTGCATTTTTAGTTGTGCTTTAACAAGTTGGGATATGTCTATATAAGCTTTCTGAAGACAGATTAGTTTTCTCTCTACCTTTAGCATGCTTTTGCACCACCCAGGCCTGAACCTCAAGTTGTGTTAGCAAGGAATCAGTCATGAAAAGTAAATTTATCAGAATATTTCAAGCCTAACTAAGATTTTAACACAGGAAAATGCTCCATATTGAGCTGGGCAGGGAAGAAAATATTTTCAAGTCTGAAACATTCATGTTTAACTGCCAGTGTCTCCTGTAATCTGTCTGCTAGATATTCCACTGTTCTGACACAAACAGACTGATCATCTGTATTTCAGCTTAAGTTATGAAACCACTCTCCTTCTGACTGTCCCACTTCCTTTCATCCCACTCACTGTAAGGCTTAGTGAGAATCACAGGCAAATACAGCTGGAAACCGCTATGCAACAGCATCGGCTGCATCCATTAAAGACAACACAGTTAAATCTACTACTCTTGAAGACTTCAACTGGCAAAGATCTATAGCATTCATACATTCCGTTCTAGGATCCCTCTGCATCCTTACCATTCGAAAACTTTTCCTAAACTTGTTATTTCTTGCAAGATATTCAGCCTGTTAAGTTTACTTACTGAGGACATTGCAGACTTTCTGTTTGCTTATATGTCAGAGTTCTTCCTGGTCTTCCTCTTCATTCAAAGCAGTAAGCTTGTCGTTCAGTTTCTACAGCTGCTGAGGCCTCCTTCAGGATTTTTCTCAAATATTTGATGTTATTTATTTGCAAGTTAGAGGAAGAAAATTTCCATGTGATCACAGGAATTTTCCAGTCATCAGGCTGTAACTGGTCAAAATCCTTCTGAAACCACCATCAGGTGCTTCATAAGATTACAGATCTCTGGGGAGTATCTCCCTGTACAAAATTTTTTTACAAAATACGCATTCAACTTCAATTTAAATAAATTGGCATTACTGAAGATCACAGAGTAGAGGCAAAAATAAAGAAGTATCTTACTCACAGGACGTCCAAGAGTAACTGAAAGAAGAAAGCGTAAGTACTCTTTCTTCCAGCCAACTCCTAATTACACAGATGGTTCTTTCTCACCAAGATGAACTCAGCATCAGGACAAACCTACTTCAGAAGTTCTCATTTCAATTTGCTCCTGCCTCTACTACACTTGCTCCTCAGGCACTTACAGAACACCTCCTTGTACAATCATCCTATGGCATCCCTTAGAGACATGGCTGAGAGTGTTACAAAGGTCTGCATTTGTCCTTGAACAGATGCTTAGAGCCACACCCTGAACACTTCCTATATTCACTGAATCACCTTGCTTTAATAGACATGCTGTTTATTTTAGGTTTGTGTTCTTAGATACACATTTCCCTTTTACTTTATTAAACTAGTGAATCTAAATGCCTTTAAAAGGGCAGTACACACAGGCTTACCTCAGGCTTGAACCACAGTACATCTCACCCTATATTGTTCACTTTGTGTTATGCTGACAGCAATGTTAGCATGAAAAGAAGTTTCTTATCAAGTCTGTAGCTATCATTTTCCTAGTGTTTAAGATAGGAGTGGGTATTTTTGTTCTCCTTGACAACAAAGACAAACTGATTCCTCTAGCACAGAATGGTGCTGAAGCCACTAAAGCAACTTAGAACAGTGACTTCAGTGATCATCACAGCTATAGTTCAATGATGACAGGGTCGTCAAAGCATCTCATCTTCAGGATTATCAAATTCAACCTTCTGCTTTCAATTCAACATTCAGTTTCACCTAGCAGTCTGTCTGACACAGAAGAACCAAGAGAAATGGATTTTTTCTGCATGATTTCAAGATGACCACTAGTCTTTTCTGTCTAGCTACTCCCGCAACAGTTATAGTCTAGGTATAGAAGAACTGTTTGATTACAGTGGGTTGACTGATTCACTTCACACTACTCCCTTCATTCTTGGGCGAGATGAGCTTGAAAATTATTACTTTTATCATTTCTATTTTATTTGCAGTGTGTGGTGCCGAACAGAATCAACTTTGTTATTACAGAAAAGGTAAACCTAGGTGTGAAACTGGCCTTGTACGAAGCTGCCCTGCCAGACGTGCTGTCTACTTCCAGATTTGAACAAATGAAGCCTGCTCTGACCACACAGTTTGCATTCTTCCTTCTCATCGCCATCCATGGAGAGAGGATTACATTAAGCAGCTACATCGTTCTTTCCTTATCAACGAGCCTTCTCTTTTCTTTTCCCTAGACACTTTATGCAGTTACATAACCTCCCTTAATATTTTCCAGGAATCTTGAAAAGAAATGTCTATTTTTCAGCCTTTCTCTTTTACTTGAAAAATGTCAATAGTTTCCTTCTTCGGCTGAAATTACAGCTGCCTTCTTATTTTGCAAAGGAAACAATATAAACTACACATTACATACCTTCTGCAAAATGATACAGAAGTTAAACAAATGCATCATGAAAAATAAAACTGCAAGACTCAACTAATGACATACGCACCGCACCTGGTTTCACATGTTTTTCTGTAATAGTATTAACTTTACACAATTGGCAAGAAACTGGATAGCTAAGTAGATTGGCAACAGTACACCAAGGCTTTCACCTCGAGTGTATCAGCTCAAGTTTAGCCCAGCTCTCTCTAGGAAAAATGCATGCTCTCTCACATGCTGACAATGAAATAAAATGGTAATGGCTATCTGGTTCACACAAAAGGGGAGGTGACATTGCAGAAAGAGAGTCATCAGCATAAATTCTATTTTCTTTTACTGTTAAGATATGAATAACCTTGAACCAAAGAACTGGCCAGGGCTGCCTTCATTTGCTACAATGAAATTAACCTAAGAGATTGTCATTTTAGGTTTGCTAAGGGAAAGGCAACATAAAGAAGTTTCTAAATCAAAGGTACTTCCCAGAACCTTTAATTCTTCAGCTTTCACACGTAACGGCCTGCCACCAACACCTCTGTTTACAGACAGTGGAAGCCAGATGTGCACGTGCAGAGGAGGCATGAGCATGCATGAATAGACCACCCATTTACAGCTAGTAATTCTGCACAGAGCACTTGTTCTCATCTCATCCGGGTGCCCAACATCTTTATTTGCCAGCAGAGGACCATAAACACACAACTTTTTGAGGCACCTATGCATCTACCCTCGGCTGCAATCTTAGCAGGTTTCACTGCTAAGCAAGGGTCACACCTCTTGAGAAAAACTCTCGATAAACTAAGTGTATCACTTATTCAGAAAATGCTTTTCTGAAACTCCTTCTTCTGACTCAGTGTTGAAGTAATGCCAGCATCCATCGTAAGCGATCAGAAGAGATTAATCCATGGATCTTTGACACCAAACTACAGGCCTCTATCACTGCAAGAATGAAGGGGAATTGCTTCAGTTGGCAGAAAATAGCAAGCTCTTATTCTATATGCAGAGGAGCCACTGAATTAGGATAGAACATAATTTCATAGAATGTCAGACCAGCAAAATATTAGGAAGCAATCTGCTACTTTCAGATGAAGCAAACTTATCTGTCATTGCTGAAATACTTCGTATAAGTGCGTAAGTACCAGTACCCGTTCTAACAGCATGCTTTCATTCTGGTCATTGCATTCCATCTCCCTAAATTTACCCCACACCTTTATCAGCTACTTCTATTTCATTTCTTTTTTGCTTCCCTTAAAAAGAGCTTCCTAACAGGAATGGGTAAGTCTAAACAGAGTTGTAAAAAATACTGGTAAATCTTCATTGTATTCTACCCCAGACAGAGTTGTTATGTCCTGAAGCGTCTTTTCACTGTGTTTAGGACACTTTAAAATTTACATAAAGCCAACCTGTCATACCAAACTGGTTGCATGTTATCCATTCTGGCCATGGAGGAACTGTTCTTCATCATATATTGATGAGATCTAGTCTACAAACCCCTACATTCTAATTGCCAACACTATGTTAAAAGTACCTGTATAAAAAAGCCTCACTTAACTTAATTCTAAAAATAAAGATCTATTAACAGAAACAAATTGTAATTAAGATTGTTGTTGACCTAGCTTCTCCCTGCAAAGGCATCAGAATAACAATCTTACATTTACACAGTATCTTTCAGGCTAAAGGATTCCATCCAACAAGACTGAACTTAGACACACACAGAAGAGTGTTATTAACATACACAAGTAAACCTAAATAAACCAGTCTACCCCATTTCATTACCAGCAACTACCCAGCTAGAGCCACTCAATTGCATAGGTTCCTGTTATCTACCTTATCCATCCATCAACAAATTATCCACCCATCAAAAATAAGTCCCTCAAACACCAGCAATGCATTAGCAGGAAAACTTCCATCTTAATCTTTATGTTCTGCTTAAGAAAAAAACACCAAACCTTCTTCCATCTTCATTCATTCTCTTCTCAGACCTCTATCACCAATGCTATCAACCACCCAGTGGAGACAAACACAAGAGCTGAACCTGGCTTACCTGTCAGAGGGTTTGCTCTTAAGCAGTCACCTGGGGTGTACTGTTTTTCAATAGACAGTCCAACTTTTTCTGCTTTATTCTGTGCACAGAAGACCTAAACCTGGCTTCCACAACTTTCAAAACACCCCTTTCTTGCACCATCAAATACTTAAATCAAAAGTCGGTCTTACCAGCCAGCTCTACCCCAGATCAGTTTTCCCTTATATGTGATACTACTGCAAGAGCACTCTTCAATCTTTATCACGCAAGGAAGGGTTATTCTGAATCACCTGTTTTTATCTTACGGCAACCAAAATACGCTTTGTTTGAACAGTTGGCTCTCAGGTATCCACAAAGCATGGCAGAAGAAAATCTACCTCCTCCTCTGCAATTGGTATGGCTCTTGGAAAACATTACCTGATGATATCAGTCTGTACAACGATTTTTTTCTCTGAATAATTGCTTCACATGAAATAAATTGTCAGAAACCAGTGTAATAATACCATTCTAGGTAGGGGTTCATCAATAAAATTGCCATTACACCTTAAATCTGCACCCTTCCTGGCTAAGTCTTCTTTCAGCCTACATGGATGACAAAGATATTTAAAGCAAGGCACCCTAGGAAAGACTGTCCATATGTCTCTCCTCCTGTCCTAGCCTCTCCCAGAAAACATGTCACTGATGGCAGTTGTCATCTGACTTCCACTGCACACAGACTAGCCAGATCACAGAGGACAGCTGCTATGATATCAGGGTATCATGATGGGGATATGGAAAGGAAGCAGTTGTACCTGCTATCCATCATTACTATCTGATAGCAGTCAGCTTCCTTAGATGATCAAACAAAATGCTGCAGAAACTGACAACAAACAAGTTATCACTCTGTCTCCTTGAAAACACAGAATTGCTTCTTCCAGCTATTTGCTAATGACTTGCCTACTCTTATTTTAAAGATCTTAAGAGGCATAAGGGGCTATCACTACACCTGGACTAACATAGGCACCAATATTTTTTTCTGTTATTAACATTTTGCCCAGAATTTATCTTAAACTTTCATTTCCTCAGTTTCACCATTTAGTCCCACCTAAATTATTCGCTTATTATTCTCCCATGTAATGCACCAAAAAAAAAGATTCCATTGACTAAAATACATTTCAAATATCTACATTTAGTTAACCTATCTCCTCAAATTCAGTGCCAGACTTGAAATGTCTATTTCTTAATATTTCCTCTCAAGCTCCAGACCCTGAGTTAATTTGTCGCTCATCTTTGAGCTTCACTCAAGTTGCCGACACCTTCCTGCTACAATATTCAGTTTTCAGATGCGTTCATGTGTGTAAAATGAGGAACCCACCTCTGTGTTCACAGACATGGTACCTTTTCCTTAGCTCAAGCACAAACTGTGCTGTTCTGTAATCAATTCACACTGCAGACTCACGTATTACTTCCTGATGGGTTTTAATTCTAGATCCCTTCCAGCACTGCTATTACCTGTCGGTAAGTTCCAAATTTGATAGCCCTTGCCCTGTGAACTTGCCTTTTCCTCAAATTTCTTCCCTTCTCTCTACTATCTTGTATGAAGTTTCCTGAAGCTGCTTACTCCAAAGCCAAGACATCAGTTTCAAAGGTTATAGGTTTTGTTTAAGCCCCCTATTCAACAGAGCATTTGATTACATGCCTAGCCTTAACCACGTGCTTAAATCCACTTGATCTCAGCAAGCAGAGATGAGACTAAGCATACATTCGAAAAAACAAACAAAACCCCCCAGGAAGTTAGGCATGCAAGTCAGTGTTTTGCTGAAGCAAATCCTCAGTTTCTGTAATCACTTGGATGGTTTATTTTCCATATTTGGCACGAATTGACAGCTCAGTGCTTTTATGTTACAGGATTTAAAAACGAAGCTTCAAGACAGTCCAAACCTGACATCATGCTTTTGTTCTTTTCTTGAAATAAGAAAAGGAAATAAATAAGTAAATACGCAACTGTACGGTAATCGTTACAACTATAGGATTGAAACACGTGCTAAGTAACTCTATGATCTTGTTATTGCAGTACCCTCCATCAAAAAATATTTAAAAAGCCAAATTTGAAAAGCATATGTATCTCAGCAAGATATGGAGCACATTCCCAGGTAGTTCATTACCCACAACCATCATTAAATGGTGACAACAAAGCTGTCCGTTTTTTGATTCCTATCTACCAAATGCCTTTAAATGCAATGGGCTTCACTCACTGCTCCATGAAAGATGGATTTTTAGGGGGAAGAGGGTGCCAGCCTTTTGTTGTACTCATAGGTTGACTATTTCCATCAGTAGCCAGACCACATGGCAGCAGATGTAAGATTTTACATTCACCACCAGCCTCAAATGCAGTGCACATAACAGGAATTTCTTGGAGAGTATTTAAAATCATTGCCAAATGTGTTCCATTGTTTACATGCAGAATACTACACAACCTTTCTCTCCCCTTTGTTTCTGTTTTTATTTTTTTGTCTTCTTTGCCTTCCCTTGTTCTGCTGCCTGGTAAACACAGCAGAGGCTAAGTGGGGCCTGCAATTAGACAGCCATACCAAGCTTAATCTGTGGGCTACCTAACTGTGAGATTCAAGGTTTGGAAGGAGTGCCATCTGAGAAAGAAATGCAGAAGAAAAATTGGAAAATAACTACTTCCTCTCCGTCCATAAAGGCTTCCAAAATTCAATTAACATGTTCTAAACTAAACCATGCACACATGCTATGGCACTAAAATGTGTGATTTCAAACACAGACAAAACCACAGTTGCTCATTGATATTTATCAGAATTATAATACTTCAACTATTCCACTTCCACCTTTCTTATTGAAGTGGCATTTGACATAACACTTTTGTACCTCAGTACTTGAGATGAACCAGAAAAATACTGATAGGCAATATAGATGAACTGTATGAGACTGCATATTGGTTCTGTTAAACAATGCTGTGAACCCCAAAGTTGCTCAGAAAAAGCTGCTCCCACACAGAGCACAAACACTGCTGTTTAATAATGCATACAGGTTCTCTGCTGTCCCCACAGAAATTTTTTCTTGTGATATTATAGTTTTCCAAATGGAAATAATACCTTAATTTTTACTGATTCACCATTGTAACCAATAGGAAAACTATCACTGGTTTTATCTGCTGTGTGATGGCTGTAAATACCACTGGATAGCAAAGACTTGTAGGTAAAACTCTGCGAACAACTTTTTGCCACTTTCTCCTACAGAGGGAGGAAAGGTGGCAAAGAGACAAAAGTATAGAAACTCCTTTGCTGCACTGTAGATACAACCACTCATCTGTGCCCACACACTTCCTTTCCCCACTGGTGTTCAGCATCCCCAGCAGACTCTAAGCACTAACGTTAGCTGGAAGGATCAAACCTGCTGGGCAGTAAGCACCGATACCGGGTTAGATCCACAGCTTGCACTAATGGATTTTGTTTTTCAGATAGATGGCAGTGCACAAGTTCATCTGAGATTGGTCCAGGGTTGAGATGTCATTTCAATGCTCAGACACTTTAACTAAGGGAATTACTGCATTATCAAAAGCACTTTTTAGAAAGATCATGCCTTAGGACCCGATCCTACTGTACTGCGATAGCTCTAGCCCTTTGAAGGGGTGAACTGGGTGAAAAGAACATAAACATAGCAAAGCAGCACGTAGGATTTATTTCCTGTTCCTGTGAGAGGCAAAGGATCTTTCTTTCAATACATTTAACTAGTGTAGTTTAAACACAAAACTAAAGGATGACTAACACAACAAAGTCCAAAAAGATACTGCATTCTGGGTACCAGAGATGAGAAATCTGATTTTCAAGGGTCTGTAACAGCACAGATTTAGAAATAGTCCAGCAATAAGGACAGGATATTTCAAATCACTCTTGTTGGCAAAAAAATCTACAGTTACTACTTAAATTTTGTGCCTCCTTCATTCTAACAGACACCGGTAGAAAGCTAAGAGATCAGAGTGAAATTTTAACCATGTAACTGCACTTACCCTAGCAAATCCCTTTCTCACAAAAGGAGGTTATGACTATAGCAGCTGAAACAAATAGGAGCAAATCTCACTGCACAATTAGTAGTTCTGTACCTGGAGGTTTGACACATAGCTATCATGATGTGGAAGCATCCACCATCGTTTTGTTTTCTGTTTGCAGTAGGGGGTTGCTAGGAAACAAAATACTATTGTCTGATTTCATGATCTATCGCCTGGTTTGCCTGGCAATAGAGTCTTCTAAATCTATTACTGGATTATTTTCTGTTTTACAGAGAGATTAAAACTAGCATCAAAACACATGCACACGGACAGGAACTGTAAAAAACACCTCAAAATTCAGGGGAAAGAATGGATATATTCCAGGCTAAGGAAGACTATCCTGAGGAAAAGGGAACTTAAGCAGACTGGTGATATTTATATACGCATACATTCACACGTGTATCAACGTTCCTCAACTGTGTCTATAGTTTTGCCAACTTGTCAAAGACTCTTGCTCCTGAGGATACAAAACGTCCTCCTACTACTCGAGAGCTACTGTGCACCACAAGTTCTGTAAATACCACATGCTGCAGAATGCCTGGTGTGGGCAAGCACACACGCTGGAATCATTTTTGTTCTTGGAATTCAGCTCAGGGTTGTTTCAGTGCCTTAATTTCTATATGCATTCATATATGTTTTGCACATTTGGACAGAGAGAAGAGTTGGAGACAATTCCCTCCCCCCCCCCCCCCAGTTGTAATATAAATAAATAAATAGATAAACAAAATCATCGGGAAAAGAGACCTTAAAAAGCCACAATATTAAATTTCATGTATTTTTTACAGTGGCAAGTCTTTGTAAAGCAAGAGATTAAAAGAGCACTAAAACCAGGCTAACGTGTGTGCATGTCAAGGCATCCCCCCAACACAACAGGAGACCTCAACAAACAAAAACACCGTCATACTTAGAAGCTGAGAGACAGATGAAGAGAGTTCAGCACAAAGCCATAGAGAAAAAGCTTTTTTAAATACAACCTGCAGAATAGTTGCTACTCTTTTATGTATATCTACAATTTCACACCATGCACAACATGCACTATTTCAAAGTCCTTTCAACTTATTTGTTAATGTCTCTGTATTTTATCACTCCATTTTAAATTTGAGGGGGAAAAAAAGAAGAGGTACATTGCAAAAGACATCAAAGCTTTTGACACATTAGAGCAGAACTTCCAGGGATTAACGAAAAAAAAAAAAAGGAACTAATAACACATAACACAGAAAATACACATTTCTTGAGAAGAATCTGAAAGCTTCTTGTCTCTCGTGCCCAGGGATGGATTCATTCAGGCTCTACCCTTCCTCTCAAAAACCAGGAGCCCTCACCAAAGCCATACTCAGAATTAAAGAACAAAAGAGTAAAAGGCGAGAGAATCTCCTCCACCCCAGACAGCAGCAAGCTACTCCTAGCGAGTCTAGACCAAAGCACAGAGAGATGAACACGATCCACAAGCAATCCCAGCCTTCACCAAGGCAGGACAAGGCTATTCCACAGCTGGTAACCCACGACAACACCACTTCCAGCTACCGACCGGTGCCCAGCTGTTCCCCTGTCTCTCACCGGCAGCACACCGAGGTCCCGTCACCTCCAACTCAGCTGAAACCTGGTTTAGAGCCCTCGCTCGGGAAGCGGGGAGGAAGAGGAGGAGAGGGATGGGACAGCCACCTCCCCAGCTGCCATGAGAAACTGTTGGGCAAACTGCAGCGGCGCTGCCGGGCACCCACCGAACTCTCGAAGGGGGAGCGGGGCTCGCAAGTGGGAGGAAGCCCTGGGCCCGACCCCGGCTGCCCGGGGTGCGCTGCGCGGGTGCCCTGGGGGTGCTGCCCGGTGCGGCGGGGCAGCGGCTAGCGCAGAGCCCCGTTCTCCCGCTGCAGCAACAACTGCAATTAAAATAACCACAACAAGGGGCGGAGGAGCTGGTCAGATTAAATAGATGAATAAATAGCCCGCTAGCGAGAATGGGAGAATAAAACCCACCCTAAACAGGCGGACCTCAAACAACAACACAACCCAGCCGCCCAGGAGAGCAAACTTTCTGACTCACCGGGGAGAGCCGGTGCCCGGGTGGCGGCTGGGACTACGCTCGGCCCCACGGCGCCGGGGAGCAGAACCGAAGCCGGGCGAGGCTGGCGCCGCCGGCGGGGCAGGGGCAGCGCGTCTCTCCCGCTCCCGCCGCCCTCCTCTTCCTTCTTCCCTCCCCCCCTCCCTCCTCTCCTCTCTCCCTCCTCTCCTCTCTCCCTCCGCAGTGCCAGCCCGGCCTTCCCCGGCCGGGAGCAGCCGGGACCGCCGTACCTACCGGCTGCCGGTGCGGGGCCGCGGAGCAGCGGGAGCCGCCGCCGCCCCC
>JASSUY010009597.1:0-42151 GCA_032466535.1 Forpus xanthops | reverse complement strand
GTTGTGAATGCTCCATCGCTGGTGGTGTTCAAGGCCAGGTTGGACATAGCCTTGGGTGGCATGGTTTAGTGGGAGGTATCCCTGCCCATAGCAGGGGTGTTGGAACTAGATGATCTTATGGTCCTTTCCAACTCTAACTATTCTATGATTCCATGATTCTATGATTAATCATTTTAATAGCTAAAAACATAATAATAAAAGCCACCAACACTGAACTGATTTTTTCCCTCAGAAAACTAAAACTTTGAGAATTTTACCCCACTTAGAATAATGCCAAATTATTTTAAATTTGAAATATTGTATAGAATAAAAAGTTAGCTACTTACAGTAACATGCAATTTAGGCCCCTAGTTGCAGTGAACTATCTGGTTTTATGGGGTCTGTCTAGATATTCTATGTTCCTTGATCTGCAAATGTTTTACCAATGCTCAACTTTCCTACTGTGTGTGGTCCCACTGAAATCAATAGGACTTTCCACAGCGATTAAATTAAACATGAGTGTGAGATTTTGAGTGTGTGTCTTATGATCTGAAACTGCATATTCCTAAGGAAAAGCACGTGTTACTTGGGGAGAGGGAAGGTCCTCTGAATTACCTTACATTACCTACCACTCTATGTAAACTATGAAATTAATATAATAGTGTCACATTTTCAACCTCAAACTCTAGATCTGGGGGCTTCCTTATATGATGCCAAGAATCATAAATCAGGAGTCTTAGAATCAGCAATAAGTGTTGCAAATTATTCCCTTATTTTCTTAAATTGACTGGACAGGATATTTTACATGGCCTTTATTATCTTTCATAATAAGGTATGTTACTGCAGAAATACAACATTATGGAGTATTGCTAAACTTATTATTAAATCTAATCGTGGTAAATGGATTTCCTGACCAAAATTGTACTGTCCTATCTTTCCCCAAGATTTTTTGATGATTAGTGGTTTCATTCTTCAAGCATTTCAAGCTCTACTAAATATGTTATGAAAAGATCTTTACAAAGTGAGCGCTCTGGTGGGTCAGCACTGCTTTTCCAGGGTGGAGGTTAACTAGTACTGAAGAAGAGGGACCATATTGCTGAGAAAATCCAGTGATCCAGGCTTTTATGTTCATCTTAAATGAGACAAAAATGTCTATTTTTCTAAAAATTATTACTGTTATGAATACTGTTCCATTTTATTAGTGTTTGGGTTTTAAATAGTGTCAGTTTTAAAAACAGTCATCCTTTTTATTTTACCATTGGAAAAGAAAAATCACACAGAATCACACAAAATCAAGTTTAGTACAGAGTAATGACTGGTCCTAAACCTCACTTTATACAGAGGAAAATTCTGTAGTCAAGTAACAGCCGCCAGATGTGATTTTGAGCCAGAACAACAGCTTTTCTCAGCAATGTGCTGGGAGGTATCTCCAGAGTGTGTGGGATGGTGTACAGCACTCAGCAGGAACAGGCTGTGTCACTTCAGCAATTACCTAAGCCCTGCGAGGGAAAGTAGAAGCAAGAAAGACAAGGACAAAAATAAGTACCTGTGCCCTGGCTTGCCTCAGTGTAATCCAGAGAATGTAAATCGTCAGCATTGCAGCCATTTTTAAGATTTTTGCCTACCTTCCACTACCAGGCTGTAGCAGCAGCTTATACAAGTGTGTCTTAGGTCTGAAAGGAGAGAGGAGTGAGAGCAGGGGCAGCCATATGGGCCAGCCACTAACAAAAATGCTTCCAAAAGTCTCCATGAAATATTATCTCTCTCAGGCAGCTGTTCAATACCTCATGATGTGTGTTAGGCACTGCTTTCCTGCCAGTCTACTAGACTGCACAGCATGTTCACCTCATATTACTTTATTAGATTGTGAATTAGAAAGCATTATTCTCATTGCTCAGCAGACAGCTTCCTTTACCAGTGACTCACTGCTGCTTTCCTAACCCCCATGTGCCCTCAGCACCACCCAGGCCATAATTTGTCTCAATATATACTAAGTCGTGTCAAGTGCCTGGGAATGCGGTGATCCATCACATCCAAATAAAACAAAGTTTTGTCTTATGCATATATATATGTGCTAAACAGAGAGTAGATCACTTTGATGAGATGACAAAGCTGAATTTGTCACCATTTTATTTGAAATTTTTTTTGTCTGACTGCATGGAGAGTTTCTGCTTGGTAACATTAGGACTTCCAGGGATTTAAAGCCAAATGGAAAAAGTAGATCCTGGATGACCCTGCTCATTGAGAGCAAGCCCCATGTACCATACCATAGCCCCAGTCTGATCATGAGCTATTACACATGCATACAACATATAGAAGTCCAGCAGAATCCAAATGACATCAACAATTATTAATCTATTGGGTTTTTTAACAAATAATGAAAGAAAAACAAATCTTCCATGTGAGCAAGATGAACAGACAAATAAGGCCCATGAAGAATAATTCAAAGGAATTTTGCAATAATTTTCTGCTGTTTAGATTAGTGAGTCCAAATAAAAAATTCTTTATTTGCAATCTTAAATCCAGGCTATCAGTGAAGGCCTGTTTTGCAAGGCTTAATCTCACATATAACTGGAGTTTGGAGAGTGGATTGAACAGACCTCAGAGAAAATTTTATTGCTCACTCTTTGGTATGCCAAGCATCATTACAGGCCAAATCTGCAAACTCTCCTTTTAGTAGCCTCTTCTTTTACTGACTATAATGCAGATTTTTTTCACTTGGAGAACAGAAAATAGAAGGCAATAATTATTTAGTTAGTCAAGCAGAAATTCTCTGAATTATTAACCAGTTATTTAGCCACAGTCCAAGACCACCTCTGAGTTCAGCAGCTCACACATAACATGGAGGAAGGGCAAACTTTTTAAGATCTAGGACCTCCAGGTTTTAGCTGCATGGTGTGATATTTACACTTCTTGCTAATGGGGAAAATGAGTGCCCCGAAAAACACAGACAGCAGCAACTTCTCTTGCCTGTGCTGCAGCTGCTCACCACATCAAGGTGTCAGAAAAGAGTCCTTATTTCTGCCACAGCCATAATGAATGTGGAAAAACACATAACCATTTCTACCACGTAAGTCAAAGCATTAACCAAATGATGACTATAATAAATGTCAGGAAGATTAAATTAGGGTCAAGATAGCTAGATGCTCTGCTTGCTCACGACTTACTCAGAAATAATTTCCTCTTTATGTGAGTTTTTTGCTCAAATGAGGTTTGTAAGAACCTGTCCTGGGTTCAGCAGAAGCAGGCATTATTTTCACCTTCTTAGTAGCGGGTGCAGTACTGTGTTTTTGACTTTCTGCCTGAGAACAGCACTGGTAACACCGATGTTTTCAGTTGCTGCTCAGTAATGTTTAGTCTGACCAAGGACTTTCTGAGTCTTATACTCTGCCAGGGAAGAGGGGAAGCCAGGAGAAAGCAGAGACAGGACAACTGATCCAAACTAACCAAAGAGGTATTCCATACCACAGCATGTCATGCCCACTATATAAACCAGAGGCAGTTACCTGGAACGGTTTGATCACTACTCAGTTGGGTTGGGTATCGGTCAGTGGGTGGTGAGCGGTTGTATTCTCTTCCTTTGTTATTTCCCTTATCGTTATTATTATTGGTGGTAGCAGCACTAGTTTGTGTTATACTTTAGTTACTGGAATGTTATTATCACAACCTGTGGGAGTTACATTCTTTCAGTTCTCCTCCCCATCCCTTCAGAAGTAGGGGGGAGGAAGGGAGGAGAGTGAGAGAGAGGCTGCATGGCTTACTGAGCTTAAACCGTGAGAGAGCCCTTATCTGACTCAGTTTCTAGGCAATTATGTCTGCTTTGCTGGGTCAGATCATGCTGCCGCTGAAATCAATGGTAACATTCCTTGTGATTTCAAATGGGGGCAAAGCCTGAGTTACCATCTCCTATAGTACATATTTTTCTCTAGAGTTACTATATACTAGGTACAGACTTCATTGACTTTATGTTGTTCTCTTCCACTGTCTATGCAATCTTAGAATCATAGAATAGTTCAGGTTTCACAATAGTCATGCACAGTGGAATCCTTCACTGGGAGGAACCATACTATTGGATCTTTGACAATATAAGAGCAGAAAGGAAAGCTGCAAATGCAGCTACTGGAAAGCTATGTAAAAAGCGCAACCTCAGTAAGGATTCTCCTCCTCTGGGAGAGTTGTGCAATTCTGCAAGGGCACAGATAGCAGAACCAGCCAATTCACCTGGTCCAGTTCAGTGCGTATCTAAATGATCCTTGGTAACTGTTTCTTTACCCAGAGACAAAAATGACCACCTGTTAGACTCTCAGTCCCTAAAGTGTTAATATAGAACAGATACCAGAGAAATCTGGCATTTCCGTTTGGATTTGTTGGGGTTGTTGTTTTTTTTTTTTCCCCTCAATGACTAGCCATCACCACAGGAAAACCTCAGATCCTTTTAGCCTCAGAATTTAATTCTTTATTCACCCTATGTTCCTCAATATATATGTTCATTTGGAGTGCTAGTTTTATCCACCTAATACCCAACTGCTGCTGAGTTAATCAAACAGAAGCAGCAAGGAAGGAAATGCGTAGAACAAACCTGCTACTTACACGCTTTGGAGCAAATGATGGGTGGGCACCCAGCTTTGCTTCAGATAAACAGCTCAAAAATTAGATCCTTTTCCAGACTACATTTCTATTTCTCTGTCTGAAATAAATAAATAGACTGAAAATATTGAGAAATTAGAGTTACACAATATTTTGGACATTTTTTTTAAATAAAAAACAAAACTCGCAAATAAAAGTTATTTATCTCAAGCAAACTGATGCAGAGGTGCAAGAGACACATTTTTTGCAAGTTTTCTACTTTGCCTCTCCCCACCTTCCCTTCATTTCCACCCAACTGCCAAATGATTTTGTTAGAGGTAGAATAAAGTGAAAGGAATTTTCCATAGAAATGGAATTTCGTAGGGAAATGATTACTCACTGACCCAAAATGTGTCACAGAAGGACCTCTCTCTGGATGAAATCCAGCCTGACTATGAGCACACTTCTGGGAAGCTTGAGGCTTCCTGGGGCTCTGCTAAGACTCACAGGTTACACTTTTTGAGCAGCCCTATTAAAACTCATGACAGTGCTTTCGTGCTCCCTGGCCATCTGAATCTCTATCCCACTCCATTTCTAGAACTCTTCAGAGAAGAAATTAAAAAGGCAATATTTCACTCAACCATTGCTACAATCAGATGCAGCTGAAAGAGGCAACTTCAAACAATGTTGCTGTCATTGTTGGTGAAGATGCCTCCTTCACAAGCATCTTTTTTTGTAATTATCTTCAAATAGGCCTGGAATGACATTTACAAATATTGAAGCTTCCCCTGAGCCATAAATTCTGATTTTTAGTCATCTCTAGGTAGAACAATTCATAGTCAAATACAAAATCTATCTGATCAAATTAAGTGATTTTGACTCCCTGTTTCACCCTTTTCTATTCAGTACTGTGCAAGATGGAAGAGAAAATTTAACTCTAGATGTTGGAGACCCAGCAAACTGAATAGCTGTTAAAGAAATTAAGCAGGCCTCTTAAAGCCACTGATTTTCCTTCCATCAGACAAACCTCTATGAAATAGAGAAATGGAGACCTGTTAAATGAATACCTGAGGAAGCTGGTCTCTAATGCAGCCAGCACAATGCATAAAAGAATGCCATTAAATTAATCTGCTTTCATCGAATCAAACAAAAATATATTTCCTATAATATGATAGCCTGCTTAAATGAGTATCATTCACTCAGAAAAACTGCTAAAGTATTTTGGTGCAATGTGGATGCATATTTAACAGATTTATACTTTGGATGTAATAACTCTTTAGAGATTTACCATGCTTATGGCTTTAAAATCAGGCCTTAAGACTACTGACTACTAATAGGGATATTATTTATGTCTTTTCCTGTGTAGAAGAAAAATTCAGCAGTACACTGGTATTGACTTTCACAGCTGTGACCACTCTGTGTATGTAATTTTGTTCCGATTTTGAGAGGACTTCAGACCTCACTGTATGTCTTATGCAAAGCTAGTAGAGTTATCTCCAAAGGGACTTTGGGTAGTCAAAAGGTTATTTGAAAAAGGAACTAAAAATCTATTTAAAAAAACATAGTTCTTAATCTTTTTTCTTCCTGAATGAAATCGTTTAGGATAAAAGCATGATTCTAGCGTGAACGTGACCTCTGTAACAGTATTGAGTTTATTAATTTTATAAAATTTGGAAATTACAAGTTCCTTAAGCTCCTCTGCAATACCTAAAATGCATCATATAAGTCGGGAATCAATATATCAGCAAACATTCCACCCTCTACAAATTATGTGCCTATCTTTTCTGAAGAAAGTTCTTGAAAATAAAGATTCTCTGAACAGAAGCACTAAAATGTGCTGGAAGACAGCATTCAGATCCTTTTCTGGAAACCCCCACTGCAGTCATTTAAAAAGCAAATCACTCAAATGAAATAATGTCAAGACAGCTGACCTATACTGTCAAGAAGGAATGAAAAAAATAAGCAGTCTCTTAATTAAGGAGGCTCCAAATCATATACAAATTTATAAATCAATGTCAATCACTCAGAAGTTGATAGGGAACCAGGCACTTACCAGTGAATTATGTAACTCACTTCATTCAGCTGCCACTCTTAAACAATTTCTGTCACACGTTTTGTACCAACTTTCAGGTATAAAGCATATTGCATGATGCAGTTTGGAAATCCCAGGGGTGTGGATAACTGTAGCATCATTAAAGATTGCAGATTCCTTTCATACATTAATCATTCTTTCTCCTAACCTTAGCACAATTAAAGGACACAGTACTTTATAAAAAGTGCATCTTTCCAACACAAAACTTCACATTTAAAAAAAAAACAAACAACCCACACAAAAAAAAGCAACCAATCAAACAAAACAAAAAAAAATTTAAAACATAATTAAGATTTGAAATATTTTCACAAGAAGGAATTTCCTGGAAAGATAAATAAGAAAAAATATGTCTCTGCTTCCCAGTTAATAAAAATTTCCACAGAAAATTAAAATGCCAAAAGCCTGTTCTTATGGGAAGTCTGAGAATTCTGACTTTTATTTTTCATTTTGCACCTGTGAAAAAATACTGGTTTTGAAAAAAAAAAGCAGTTCTCTTCCAGATAGTCACTTCCACAGAAAATCCCTGCTCAGACCCTGTTAAGCACAAGAAGCTATCTAGATTCTCTAAAAAAATGACATAAATCACATGAAAAAGTGCCATGAATTATTTTGTCCATTTCATTGTAATGCAAAATGTCTTACAATCTTTCTACAGTGGCTAGCAGTACCTTCTCATCTTACTGGGGAAATGCAATGGAAAAGACAATTCCTAGTCAAACATATTCAGAAAGTACTGATACCATGAGGTGATGTTCCCTAGATGTGCTGACGTAAAATGAAACTTCTTGTTTCAGCAATGTCAGAAATTTTTCCCTCACAAATGCTGAAGTTTCAGGAAAATATATATGATTTTGTAGTGTGTTTGCATTTCACTTGAAAAATAAAAAGAGTATGATGAGTGCTTCCAGAGAAGTTCTGCTAAAGAGTGAAGATGGTTGGCAGAAGCTCAATTCTAAGACCATTGCTTGTCCCCTTGGGATATACATCCATCACTACAGAAGCAGACACTCTCCAGATCTGATCTGGGAAAGCTGTAAAATCTCATCACAGTGAGAATTATCTGACTTTGCTCCCACAGAGAGAAAACACAGATTCACCAAGCTATATACCACCTGGAAGGGCTTTACAGGTCAAACTTCATATATATTAAATGAGAGAATTTATTTTCTTTTTGTCTCCAAGAAGCTCCTTATTAAAGCTGGTTCTGTGGAATTTGTTGCACATATACCCATTGACAAAGTCTGCACAAAGCTATTTGTGTGTTGTGAGGCCATTACACATGCTGTGAAGGTACAAGGAAGACATTACCCATGCAATAGATTTCTTCACCCAGCTGAACCAATGAAACAGTTCTATGAGATAAGATATAAAGAACCTTTTGCCAACTTAAGCCAATACAAGGTGCAGTGAGATTTTCCAGCTTGAATTTGTGTTTTCTGCCTCTTGTACAAACACTCATAGCCAATGTGTGAATTTGTCATCAGGCTCTAACAAATTGATATTTGTTTTGCAGACTGCCTATGTCATCCCCAGCAGGAATGAGCAGAGTGCAGAGTGCAAGAAGCATTGCAGCTGGTTCAGTGGCCTCCACTGACAGACGTGAGACAACTGCTGGGATTTAGCATCCCCCTTCTCCCCATGCAGGCTGATCCTGCACTACAAACTTGCCACCAGCTCTCTTTCCATTGTTTTTCATGTATGTGCATTGTAACCCCAGCTTTGGAATACATTTACATTCCCTGGTTATTGCCACAATTACTCAGCCGAGCAGAAAGCTGGGGCTGGGCAGTATACCCATAAATAACCTGAAGTCACCAAAATCCTCTCAGGTAAAATCAGCCCACATGTGACAGAACTTTGCTACTCACCCAACGCACATGTAATCAATGTCAATTATTCATTTCTCTATAAGGAAGTATTAACAGATTGTGTTACACAGGTCACAGTGACAAAAGTGACATTGTCATTCTTTCAATTCCTCAGTCTACAATGGGAGTAATCTCCACTGAACAACAAATTATGCAGATGAGTAATCTAAACCAGGAGATTTCTGTGTTGTTTCCTAAAGATTACTGGAAGACCTTTCTCTAGCTATAAAAGCATAAGTTAATTTTTGCTCTTTCTCTAGAAATACATACATTTGTCCCTAATACATTTCAGGAACTTCACCACAAAAAGGAACTCTCTGTCCTCATCTGTGTACTATTCATCTGGCAGTACTCAGCAGTCCTGTCCCATCTTGTTCTGTCCTCTCCTCTCTTCTTTCCTCTCCTCTTCTTCTCTTTTTCTCTTCCTCTTCTCTCCTAACAAGCCTCCCCATTTTTAACACTGAAGGAAAACTTT
Source organism: Forpus xanthops (assembly GCA_032466535.1). Lineage (NCBI taxonomy): Eukaryota > Metazoa > Chordata > Aves > Psittaciformes > Psittacidae > Forpus > Forpus xanthops. The sequence goes on along the minus strand of JASSUY010009597.1, from coordinate 33,171 downwards.
ATCATGGAGGAATAGTGAGCTAAAAAAATCATAAATAGGCTACACCTCTCTCCTTTTTAAAGTCACCAGCTGTTATCTCATATAGGTGAACTATGATGATGTCCCAGTCCAGTCTGTAACAGCCAAATCGCAATGCCTGAAGCAGTGTAAACTTCACCACATACATCTGACACACCAAGAATGAAGCAGGTGATGATTTTTGCATCAGAACTGCAGAATAAGCATTTACAGACAGGTTTGTGGGTGGAAACCTTCTGAAAGTATGCTTCTTAGAATATAAGAAATAAAATATGTTTTGTTTTTGTTTTCCTCAGAACTTTAGAATATGCTAAGTACAATGAAATAAAAAAAAAAAAGCAGTGTGAGTTTCCTGTTTTCCTGGTGCTCAGGACAAGCTGAAATTAAAGAATGAGAGAATGAGCGCAAATATAGCTTTACCATACCTTTCACTGACTATCAGTGAAAATGTAGTGGGAGAAATAATCTTCTGCTGCAAATTAAAATATCCCGTACCTCACCTTTTAAACTAAGTTTACCAAACACAATTATGTCACCAATATGTATCATTTCAGTTTTTTCATTATTGATCCTGAAAGGAAAGAATTAAGTCTGTAAAATGAAATTAAAGTTTTGCATACACCCCTGAAAACAGCCCTCTTTTTCTCAAAGTGCCTTTCTCTTTCGTCTCCCGAGCCCTCAGGAGAGAGAAGAAGCCTCACCTCAGGTTTGCATCACCAGGTGATGAAGATGTACTGTAGATATGGGAATTCTGAATCTCAGCTCTCTAATAACTTTCTGCAGAATGAATCTCTAGACAAACTCAACAATATATTTTGAGAAAATGCTTCACAGCTGTCTTTATCCTGGAAGATTTCCAGGCAGCCATAAGAAGAATTAAGGAAATATTATCTGAGCAGCTAAAATTACCTTCAAGGAAATACAAAGTATATAAGCAGCTTTCTTTTGGCTGTCTGTAGGCAGCTGTGACTCCCTTGAGTTGCAATTCCCACTACCAGAGAACTGAGCACCAACTGGACCCACCTGAGTAAACGCTCGGTGAAGGAGTAACCTTCATCACTTGACCAAAGAGTGGACAAAATGCAATGTGTAGCCTGTCTGCTCCCCAACTAATGCAGACTACAGCCATCAGTTTTCTTGCCTCATGTACAACTCTAGATGAAGGGAGAAGAAAAATATCTTATGTTTCTCCTGAGAAGAAATTAACTGCTGAAACTCAAAGATGTGTAAGCGAGTTCTGTCATCTGCCTTTAATGTGGCTATTTTTCTATCTTCGTCTTTTAGGCTTTTTTTATCATTGTGAGCTGTCAGAACTTGCTCTGGGACATGATCAGTTCAAAGTCTCTGGGTTCTGGGGGATAAGAAGGATCAGAAAGGCAGAGGTTGGGTCATTGGCTACTATTGGCTAAACCTTCCTTCTGAAAACCAGAGAGGACTTTGCCTGAACATAGGACTGAATGTAAGGGCTGGTACAAAGTACATCTATATCTATATTACATGGATTAAGAGGTGGAATTACCCTAAAATGGGAGCCCGCATATTGACCAGCTGCCTTGGCAGCCAGAGCACTAGTACAGACAGCAGGGTGAATTGCTTCACAAGCAGGAGATAGAAGAGGGCTTCAAATTAATTTCCTTTGAAGCCAGGACATCCTTTTACCTTGGTCAGGTGAAAGAAGCCAAGGATCTGGATGCTATTTCTTACCCAAAATTTTTTTCCTAATGAACCAGGTCATCTTGTTTCCATCTTGATTCTCCAAATGAAGGAGAAAGATTTCTGCCTTAAGGATCCTTCCTGAGTTATACAAAATGAATCACAGCCTTATGCAAGAAAAAAGTTATTTCCTGTCAGAAAAATAAGAAAGAATGAAAAAGAGTCAGCAAATGCAATGGATGGGATTCATGACTGAAAATAATAAAACTAAACTAAAATAAAATAAAATAAAAAAAAAAAAATAAAATAAAATAAAAATCCAGACAGCACATTGTGTCTTGCATCATTTAAACTCAGTACCATTTTCATTCTCGGTTATGTGCTCTGCCCTGAAGTCACAGTAGCTGTTGTCATGGCTGTTTGTTCTTAAATCTCTGTGAACCACTGCAAAGATGGATGCTGCTCTACTTCTCCACCCTCACTTCCTTCAGATTATTTCTCCATTCGCCCCTATTATTTCTCTATGGAATTTTTTATCCACTTCTTTCTTTCCCCTTGAGGTCCCCACTCCTTTCCAGATATTTTCAGCTAGGTCCACAGGTCTCTGTTCCCCTCAACTCTTCATATTTGCATCACTTGTCTCTTCCCTTTTTTGCCCTCTTTATTGCTGGAGAGAAGGAATGCCATCTGGAGGGACCTTGACATGCTTGTGATGTGGGCCAGTGCCAACCGTATGAAGCTCAACCATGCCAAGTGCAAGGTCCTACACCTGAATCAGAGCAATCCCAAGCACAGCTACAGACTGGGCAGAGAAAAGGTTCAGAGCAACCCTGTAGAGAAGGACTTGGGAGTGTTGGTTATTGATTGACGGTTGATGAACCAGCAGTGTGCACTCAGCCCAGAAAGCCAACTGTATCCTGGGCTACATCAAAAGGAGTGTGACCAGCAGGTTGAAGGAGGTGATCCTCCCCCTCTGCTCTGCTCTTTTGAGACTTCACTTGGAGTACTGTGTACAGTTCTGGTGTCCTCAACATAAGGACATGGAGCTGTTGGAACAAGTCCAGAGGAGAGCCACAATGATGATCAGGAAACTGGAGCCCCTCCCGTATGACAATAGGCTGGGAAAGTTGGGGCTCTTCAGGCTGGAGAAGAGAAGGCTGCGTGGAGACCTCATAGGAGCCTTCCAGTATCTGAAGGGGGCCTATAGGGATGCTGAGGAGGGACTCTTCATTAGGGACTGTGGTGAGATGACAAGGGGTAGAATGTTAAAAATTAAACAGGGGAAGTTTAGATTGGATATAAGGAGGAAGTTCTTTATCATGAGGGTGGTGAAGCTCTTGAATGGGTTGCCCAAGGAAGCTGTGAATGGTTCATCCCTGGCTGAGTTTAAGACTGGGTTGGACAGAGCCTTGGATGGCATGGTTTTGTGTGAGGTGTCTCTGCCTATGACAGGGGGGTTGGAACTAGATGATCTTAAGGTCCTTTTCAACCTTAACTATTCTATGATTTTATGATTCTGCACCATGTAGCTCACCTGTGCTTTCTTGCTCCACAACAGCAGTTTTACCTGCTGAATTAGAATATTAGCTAACACTGAGTTGCATTTCACATAGAGAGTAGCACAGTGATATGCCTCACAGAGACCCCAGGACTTCAGCTATATGTACAGGCTTGAACTGCTCAGGTACAATTTTGTTCTAGTATACTGCAAGTGGAAAATAAGTTGGAAATGAGTCATTATAATGTGTCATGGACACAATTAGGTGCAAGATGAAGAAAAAAGCAGATAAAAACAGAGTGTCTGGACATAAGAAAGGAAAATAGAAATAGATTTTATAAGGCTATTCTTAAACAGTGGTAAAAGGATGTGAAAAGAAAAGGGTACAAAGGGGGAAGAAACAAAGAGAAGAAAAAGTTGATACTGGAAAACAATATTTCTTTTTTAAAACAAGAGAAAAATCTTCAAAAGAGAGGAGTCTCAATAAAGGGTTCCCCACAGCATCACTATAATAGATTGAAAATAGCCTCCTCAAAAGAAGCAATCTGATTCAGAGCGAGCCATACTGGTGTTACAGTGACAGGGCCAAAAAGTGAAGTTGGAAACCCTTGGCATAGAGGATTAGATCAGATGGAGAGAAGGGAAGGAAGGATAAAAGTTACTGAATACAAGTAAGAAGACAGAAAACAAAATTCATCAAGACCTAGGCCTAGGGCTGATTTTATGTGACATTAAAGTTTGAATTTGTCAGCCATGATTCTAAAAAAGTGATGGATTTTCTTCCTACTAGTGGCTTTTGACGTCCAACTACTACCTCAGTTTCAGAAGAGCAGGCCTAACAGGCAGAGTACAACAGTAGCTCCCTAATCCTGACCAATGCCCATGGAAATCAGATTTTTTTCCACTAACTTCTCCAGGAACCAGATTGGACCCTAAAAGAAAGCAGTGTGGTGAGAAAAAAATAAAGTACTACTGCTGGTTGGGTATTTTGCATAGAAACTGCTTTTTTCAAAGTATGGTGATTCATCAGAACAAACTCCTGCAGCAATACTGAATATAGAAAAGGGTGCATTTCCAAGATAAAAAAGAAAAAAGTCTTAATTGATTGTTGATTAAGAAAAATGACCACTCTTCTAACTCATCCAGACTCAGCTCTTACTTGACTGCTCAAAACAAGGCATTTTCATCCTCATACTTACCATAACAAGAAGAGCATGAACCTTCATTTTCCACACTCAGGTACACTCAAGTAAAGGTGTTTTCTTCACAAGCTTGAAAGAACATCCAGGACAGGTGACTGCAGAAAGATTGAACAAATAAAAAGGAACAGACAATCTATGGTAGTAGTTGGGCAGATTTCAGAGGTATATACAGCAGAAAAACTCCCTGTCAGTGCGGTTGAAGTTGCAGGGTATTCACCACTTGCTTAAATGTTGTGCTGTTTCTGTTTCAAAATATTCTTATATGACCACATCTTTGAGAGGAACACACTCAAGACGTGTATCTTTCCTTTTCTGAATTATCTTGGTAGGAATACTAAGACCACCTCATTACAAATAGTTTGCTTATTCACTTTTTCCATTGAGAGCATATCTTTGGAGTTTTCCCTGTCATATGAATGGGTTCATATAAGTAACAGCATTTCTTGCTGGCTAGAAGAATATCACAAACCAAAATTATCTTCTCTAATTACAAACCTACCTGACCTTATGCTCAAAGTAGTACCAGGAGCATGGCTGGCTTTTTAAAGATACTTTCTCTCATCTTTCTAATGGAGTGCTATGACAGATGTCAGAAGGAATGACTCAAAGGAGGAAGCTCTCCATTTACCTATCGTCAAAAAGGTGCAGGGGACTGTAGGCTTCTCCACTGCATTTTGTAACCCTGCCCTTAGAGAATTACCTCTATTTGCAGGGGGGCAGTTTAGTCTCTGTGCTCATTAACTCCATGACGTGTCTGCTGAGACAATGTATTGGGTGTATTTACTCTAGTAACACACAAGCATGGATCAAAACCCTCATTCACTTCCTCCAACTTCAACTGAACTGTAACCAGTAGGATGCATTTTGAATGGAAAATATTTGTGAACATATTGCAGCTTTTTTTATTATACAAAATAAAGGATGAAGTTATTGACCTTATTTCAGATTAAGTTGGCATTACTCTGGAGAAAAGCAGTTTGGGCTTCTGGTTCATTGTCAAGCACAATGTCACTGGCAGAGTTTGTGAGGAGGTACAAATCTCCCATTTGCAATGTTAAATCTATTCTCTGTGTCTCTGTTAAATTCTTTTGATGCATATTGACCATACGCATTCATGCTGGACCACCCAAGCTGAAATTAGTCAATATAATACTGTGTGCGTATGCACATGGGTTTGAAAAAAAAGCATGCCATGGACTGTGGATATTATTCTTAATCCAAATCCAGCCTTTTTGATGGGTGATATGTTCTGCCTTCCACTTACTGAAATTAAACTTGGAACCTAAGTTTTCCAAAAAATCTCATTGTGGTCTGAATTTCCTGGCTCCAGCCAGTTCTGATATTAACTGATCTTAAGGGAAACTCATGCCCATTAAAAAAAAAAAAAAAGTCAATTCATATCAGATTATTGACAAATTCTCAAAAAGCAAGGAAGAGCACTGAAATTCTGAAGCACATATATCACTCACATACCAATATAATTATTCTTGGGAAAATTTACAAAACAACTCTCCAAAACTAGCACATCCTATATTTTTCTTCCAGAAAAACACAGAGAAATTATGACATTTCCTTTGCCACTGCCTTTGATTCATTGTTCAAATTTTGCACTGCTAGACATAAGTGTCATTATGCTAACTTCATTTCATACTAGCAAAGACTTTGGCCAAACATGTTAGAAATTCTTATAGTTCTGATCAGATCTACTGCAGCTGCTGGAGAAATATACTTTTCTCAGTAAGTGTATGCATTATGCCGTGTAAAAATAACCTTGCTTTTTATTCAGTACAGAAGGAGTTAAGCCAGAATAAAGATGTAGTTTCTGATTCAGAGAATTATTTTTGCAGACACTACTTTGGAAAGGGGAAAGCTTGCTTCGTTTTTGTTTAAACTAAACCCAGCGTTGTACTGACATGTCTGGATTAGGTTTTCAATGCATTTTTGCAACCTGTTGGACACCTTCCACAAATTATAAAAAGACACCACAAACAGAAGTGAAGAGAAAGAGAATGTTACTTTTGTTCACAATTTTCTCCCCAGGGGTTTATAAAGAGGGTCCATACACATTTTTGTGTAAAGATACAGGACAAATTTATTGCAACAGAAAGGAACAGTAAAAGCAGATTTATTATCATTTTTATTATTCTTAGCAGTTCTTCCAGCAGACAGTACAGGTCCATGAACTGTGTATGGCTTTCCTGTGGCTCAATGCTTTTGCAGCTGAGTAGATTTGGGAGCTGAAATTTACTGCTCCTGTCAAAGTGGCATAAAAGAATCAGTCACCACTTCTGGTATATGCTTTGTATTCCTGTACACAAAACCTTAGGAAGAGAATATCTTGGGGAGGATTGCTTGTTCCAGAAGCTAAATAAATTTCTTTTTTTTTAAGAGTTTAATTGAAAAACTATATAGTTTACTGTGGACTAGTAACCTTTCCTCAAATTAAAGATTATTTTCGTATCTGTTTTTTATTCAGTGCCACTGAAATTAGATCAATGTCTGAAGGCAGGTGCTGGGAGATAAGAGCAGCTTCACAAAAAGCAAAATCCTCTTAGTCCATCATTGTTTCAGAAGCAGCAATCCCAGTGATTCACACTGTTGCATTCACAATAGTTCTGCAATATATTCTTCAATCTTGAAATAAGCCAGTAACCCGCTCTCTAAAAGCTGAAGAAACATCTATTCTTGGAATGAGAACAATCCATAAAACCCAGTATTTTTCCATTGCAGTTATAGTTCCTGATCTGATCTGCAGGCCTTTCTGATCTATTCCTTATCAGTCAAATGGAAAGCATATAACAGAGTATTGCAGCTCATACAACTGCATTGTTATGCAGTTCAGGAATAAGGGGTTTCATTAAAGAGGTAAAATATATTTGCATTAGAGAATAATATCTTTCTAAAATCAGAACTGTTTCTGTAATAGATCAGAAGATTCAATAGTTTTTTTCCATTTGCAGATCATACTGGCCAAATTCTGACATTTTATTTGGAGTAAAAGTTTTGCTTAATCTTTATCATTAAACATGTCAGATTCAGTGCTCGTAAGTAATTGCAAAGTATTGTCCAGCAGATCCAGCAGTCCCTTCCCATACACCCACAGTGCCTAGGGAATGTCGTAGTGGATTTGTTTCCACAACCACAGGCAATGAACACTGGCACCCGGTTACACCACACAGTAACCCTAAAGGAGATACAAAAAGTCTCCCAAGATTCAATTGTTACATCCCTTCCAAACTATAAAAAATGGCAAGCCCTCTTTCTGTCTTTTGTAGTTATGCCACACTGTAAAATCTCCCACTCAGTGTTCAGATCCCAGATTATGTCTATAGCCAAAAACTGGTGTGCCAGGTGATGCTTTAAAAAGGTGAAGTGGATCTGAAAGGAAGAGAATGAGCATAACTAAATATAACTAGCTAAATCTATTGCTAAAATCTGACAGTTACAGGATTTACCCAGAACTTTCAATTAGCTTCAATAATCTTTGGATATGCCTGTTTACAAAATATATTATGTGAGTTTCATACTGCTATTCTCCGGCTCTCCTGAAAAGAAGAAATATGTAGAAGTGAATGGCTTCTGACTTGAATCTTCAACAATGCTTTCTACCTTTTGGTAGCCTCTGAATGCAGCTATAATATCACAACACTTTTTAAAGTTCTCTTTGAATTCAGAAACTATTATTTTTCCACAACCTTCTAAATCATCAGGAATTTAATAAACTCTTATTTTTCGAAACAAACCCTATTAGAGTTCACTGAATAATACAAGTAAATGCACCCAGACACATTACTTTGAAACTTCACTTAGCAAACAGGGAGATAATACTGGCAGAAAAAATCAAAAACCATCAGCAATGCCTGGATATTATGGTATTTCAATTCCAACTACCAAACAACTAATATCACAGAGATCTTCTGGATTCATAACAGTCATCACCTTCAGAAAGGTGATCATAGGGATCCAAGTACCTTTTCCTGAGGATGAAAGTGAAGAAAATGTAGTACCTATCTGCATTGTTATACTTATCTATAGCAACTTGGACTCCTCTATTCATTTCCTTGCACCTGATTAGCATCCTGCATGAAATTTTGGGGCAACAGAGCAACCCCATATGTGAGACAATGCTTAAAAATTTTGATGAACATTTTACTCCTCCTTCATAAGACAACCTTTGGTAAAAATTAAAGTGTCTGTAAAGGAGAAAACAAAATCAAATAAGTAAGGATTAAGAAAGTGCATGAGTAAGTGCTGAGTTTCTTTTATACTTATCACCATGATTACATGCTAATGTTTGCACCAGATATTCATACCAGTAATTTTATGGGAGAATTTGCAAGGTCTTTAGAAGAGCCTAAAAAAAGGGCTAAATTCAGGCAACAGAAAGAACTGCCAAGCTGAAGAAATTTTACCAGCAGTTCATGCATGGAAGGAAAAAAAAAAACAAAAACTCTTATAACTTGCTGAAAACATTCAAGGAGAACCCTCATTCTTCTAACTAATTGCTATTTTTGTCAGAAATGTAAGCCTTTGTCATGACACATCATAAATTACTGATAACATATCACTAGTGAACATTTGTAAGTGAGATAAATGCAGAAAGTATTTATGCTGCTTCCAGACCAATTAACGCTGCCACCCTTCACCACCCAAGTTTGCTGGTATTTGAGTTATTGACAAACTGAAACTGCTTGTCTTTAAATAATCTTTGCTGTTGTAGGTTATTATTATCCCAGATGCACTGCAGAATTCCAAATCCGAGCCAGTGATTAAATTCTCTCCCAGCTCCCTCAAAAGGGGCCCTTGTTGACTTCTCAAGTGCTTCGGCAGCCAGCGCCCACAGTTGCTCTGTGGAAAGACATGACTCATGCCCAATTCATTCATTTAAAATTCTCTCCAGCTCAATAACTTCTGGCAGTCATTCCAGCCCATTCTCTGAGTGTCAGAAACACTGTTTTAGCTGGATGTTCTCTCTGGCTTGTTAAATGGAGGAGGTGGATTGTCGTTACATTTCTATCAATCAGGTGCTATTCACCAAAGATGAGCCAAGAAAGATGTGTGGGTTATTTATTTATCACTGGAAAGAACTACGCTATTTTTACTGCTGTGATATTGTTTTATACCAGCTGACCATTCAGCCATTACACACTAATTTACTGGAAATGAGGGAATTTTAAGGTACAGCTTCAGTAAGTTCCTATAGCACAATTTCTGAACTATTTTAACCTGGGGTCACTCAAATCAATCCCTGCAGCTGCATTCCAGGAACTCCCCTTTCTCTCGCAAACTCAGATAATGCATCAACTGACATTGACCAAGACTGCCTCTTGGAAAGGTAAGTCTGCCCTCCAGCAACCATGCTGATTCTTAAAACTTTCTTAATGTACACATGGCTTCTCCTGAGAAATGCCAGGCAGTGAACAGCTCTTTTGTTAAGTTTCAAAAGCAGCTGTCCCCTGGCTCTGGAAGAATTGAATCTGTATCCACAAGGCTGCAGATTGGACTGTCTTGAAAAGTTCCTTGAAGATAAAGACAGTGAAGACCAGCCAGGAACTCAAACTAGAGTAAAACATATTTTCTGATATCCACACTCACATCCTGTATTACCAGCCTGTAAAACTGCTCTCTGGCCCAAGGGACATTAGAAGCAGACATGGGAAGATGGAAAGGTATCTGAATGGGGAGACGACAGCAAGCCAGAACTGTTCGATCTGACTCAGCTCCCATTGAAACCATATTCTTACTCTGCTCACCACACACGTTGAACTACCTCAAAAACAGCCTATACCCAATCATCTACTACAATAAAATGCCAGACTCACCACCATCTTCTAGATCAAGAAAATGGCAAAATAACATTCATCCACATGGCATGCCTTTAAATTTGCACAGCCTTTGAGACAGTGTGTCCTAAAGTGCTTTCTCTGATCCAGGAACAGGAAATGTTTTACGTTTTGACACTACTTTGAATATATTAATAACATTAGTAATGCTGTGGGAAAAACACATAAGCTGCAATTTTATTGTGCTTTCTGCTTTCCAGTGATTCTGCTCATTAATCTGCTAAAAAAAATTTAATGGCCCAGGCAAACTTCAGAAGCAACACAATCTCCCACATTCAAAATGCAAGATATCCTTTAAGGGTTTTTTGTAAGACCTGCATATTTTTACATTAAAAATAAAACTGTTGGATATACAGAAATAGGACTGAGTTGCCTTGTCCATTTCTTAAATATTTTTTGCAAAAATTACAATGCACTCTAACCTCTTACGATGATCCTAAAACCTGACACAGCTGTCAGAACATACAACTGACCTGCAGCCATACTTAGCAGAGCCATTTATCTGAATGCCATTTTGACAATTTGTCAGCCACGCTTTATATTTTTAGTTATTTTTTTTTAAGGCAACATTTGGAAATCGATCATTAAATCCAGTTCAAGTAACTGGAGAATTTGCAAAAAAATTTTTAAATATTTGAAGTTCAACTCTTTCAGTACCTTTAAGCCTGGGTTCATCATTTCTCTCCATCTTTAGACACTCAGAAATTGAATGTTTCACCTAGGCATCTCTCCTCACTTTTTTTGGTTAATGAAAATATATGGATGCTCTACCTTAGGTCTACATTTCAGTTGCAGATTTTGTATTCTTCAGAGGAGTTTTCCAGCAGATCACAAAGCACCTGTGATTCCAAATCCCAATAAAATTAAATGTGAGCTGGGGGCCAGCTCTGTTTATTGGTAAAGAGAATGAGGCATTTAAAGGCATTGCTTCCTTTCAGAAATGTTCCCTTTTTGTTTACTGTAGTTTTCACATTGTGATATCAGAAACTGTACTGCTAAAAGGCACAACTTTATTAGAAAGAAAAGTATGCTCTTAAAAGTTATCTTTGAAAGATACCCAGCAACGCACTTGCAGAGTGCTAGAACTCCTTGCTCTCTGATATATGGAACCCAGTAACATTATGTAGAAACACCACTGAGTCACGTAGTTGTCTTCAACTTTTCCCATATCAGGTAAAACAAAGCTTCTTACTATGCAAGAGCCACTCAAGATCCACTTGCATTTGTATAGAACAATGATATTACACTTCAGGGTATTGTTGAGGTAGAATATTCAATCAGTAAGTCACACTCGGTAGTGCTTGCTATTAAGCACTGGTTCCTCTTTCATTGTTTTTTAGAGATAAATGCCATTAATTGCTCTACCACCACTCACATTAGCAAGTAGATTCTTGCTTGGTATTAGACAGGTGTTAACACTGCCTAAGAATCAGAGCATTACTAATTAGGAAATCCTAGTCTGTGGGCTGATTTTAATTCCTATGGATTTTGGGTTTAACTTTCCTCATTTTAGAAGAAACCTGGGCTTGTATCTTGGGTGCAGATGTGTTACAAAAAAGGCAATGAAGAAAAATCAGTAGTGTTTATTGTTCCTTCTGTACTTTCTCAAGAATGAACTCATATAGATTGTTTGGAAGAAGGTTAATGAATTTATATCAGGGTTTACAACAGCTGCCAGCAGATGGGGAGAAGCTGGGGAAGCAATCTGCCCGAGGTGAGGAGAGGCTCTTAAAGGAGCAGGAAAGCACATGCTGAGAATTCTGCTTTTTTGACAGGTCAAGTAAAGTGCAATTTATGAGATCAATAAACAGACCTGCCATTATTATGGATTAAGCAAGCTTTTCTTCATCTAAAGACTTCTGCAGTACTGGAGAAAATAAATAGTATCCTTGAGCATCCTGAAATAGTCAGTTCTAGGGGTAACGTGCAGGAAAATGAGGAAACAGGGAGACAGAGAATTACTACAGAAATTCAGCTTTTTTACCATCTGTCTCATTAATATATATACTTAAGCCTCAGTAGGAAGGTTCACTATTTTTCCAGTACTAAACTCATTCATCATACAAAAAAAAAAAAAATAATAAATGAAGGTCTGGGGCTTTATCCTTATGGATTTTTCCTGATGACTCTTTATTAAACTCTTTTCCACCTAACACTTAGACATGTGTCAGCCTGTTCAGCTATATACTAAAATGAAAAAACAGGCAAGGTCTTCATGTATCTTTATTTTTTATGGTGCTGTGCTCTCCTGTAGGTCTGCTATTGGCTGGTTTGGACCAGTTAGCATGCCCTGTCAGAAATGAAATCGTGCTTCTTGGCAAGCTTAGGACATGGTAGTACTGAAATAATTAATCTGGAGCAATAGCAGTGCTGAGCAACCAAATCATAGAGTCATAGAATCACAAAATAGTTAGGGTTGGAAAGGACCTTAAGATCATCTAGTTCCAACCCCCTACCATGGGCAGGGACATCTCACACTAAACCATGCCACCCAAGGCTCTGTCCAACCCAGCCTTGAACAATGCCAGCGATGGAGCATTCACAACTTCCCTGGGCAACCCATTCCAGTGCCTCACCACCCTTACAGTAAAGAATTTCTTCCTCAGATCCAATCTAAACTTCCCCTGTTTAAATTTGTACCCGTTACCCCTTGTCCTCTTACTACAGGCCTTAATGAAGAGTCCCTCCTCAGCATCCCTATAGGCCTCTTTCAGATACTAGAAGGCTGCTATGAGGTCTCCACACAGATGAACACAAAGAAAATTCCACTATTATATGTGGAAGCATGAAGTTCATATGAAGGCAGGAGGTTATCAACTTCAATGAGAAGTAGCATATATGGATACTGAAACCACTTACCATTGAAATTATAGACATAAAAGTGGCCTATCTTTTGCCTGTTCATGAAACACTAAGAATCCCATAGCACCAGTCCTGACTGGGGTTTCTAGGAGCTACAATAATACTACTAATAAAGAATGTTATTGTTTTATATTTTAGAACATATTCCCATATGAAAAAATAATGCTGCCTTGCCTGAAGCCAACCAAAACAATTTAGATTTGGGGAATAGGCATTATCGGCACAAACAGAATAAAACAAAAATGATAGCTCTTGTGTTAGACCAGAAGACAAACTATTGTTGCTTATATGTTTGTTGCTAGGTAGGAAAAGTCATGAATCCCATGGCAGTGTTTGATTTTAAATGAGCAATTGTAAATTATTTTTTGAGAAGATTTTGGTTCAAGCAAAAAAGACAAAGACTTCTATAAAAAAAACAAAATAAACCCCAAATTAGAAAACCTCTAAATCATATCTTTCAGGTGTGTGTATATATATATATATATATATATATATATATATATATATATACATATGCACACATTTAATTTTGTGCTCTGAGATTCTTTTCTATATACATTTATGGGGAAAATTCTACTTCCAGAAGAAACAGACAGAAACAATATGTAAATATCCGTAAACATTTTTACAACTATTTTATCTTGTTCACTCGTTTTTATCCAAATTTATCTTAGAGATCAGATGCCACTATAATCTGAATATGATGATGAGTATATAAGAATACTTGCATATTTGCATACTTTCACAAGTGCCAGTACAATTGTTGTGGCCATCTCATGGGCTATTCAGTCCCTTATTTTTGGTCCTTCTTGAAGACTTCAAGAGACCAAAGACCAAGAAAATAAAATCTGCAGTTTGAAAGGGTTACAATAGTTTTATGATGTAGTATTTCCTTGTTATTTTTATAACAATAATCATGTAGGCTACTACAGCCATCACAAGATTCTGGAAAGAGGCTTCCAAGCTTATAGACAGATGATAAACTTTTATACTTCTGCTCCTAGCCCCACGAAGCCTACTTTCATAAACTCATATTCCTGCACCTGAGATTTTGGGCAGCTACTTTTCTTGTCTAGTGCAATATTCATGTCTCCTATTTTTCTCCACAGAAAACCTCTACACAAAAGCCCTTCCACACATCAATCCCCAACCTTGATTTCTTTCATTCCCCATCACAAACCTAATTATTCCCTCTATGGACTCACAGCCATACACAGAACACCAGTTTATATCATCTATAAAGGATAAATTCGAACAAGACTTAACATGCAGAACAGAGGAGATTCAGATGTGTTGCTGTCCCCAAGTCAGGTACAGTTCATGAGTGTTTAGACAGTTCTCTAGTGGTGGAGGTGTGACAGCTTTGCGACAGGATTTGAGACAGCTTTAAACTTATCTCAGTATTGTAGTGACAGTAAGGTGACATAAATTTGAGTGTAAGATGGCCAGCAGCTAAAGGTCTACAGCACTAGTGGCTATCATATCCTTATTTCAATGTATGTCCTACACAGTCTGCATCATACTGTTTGTTGTGTTACACACTGCAAAACCCAATTTGCAGGCATCAAGTCTCTTCAACTTCCGGCAATTCAAATTGTTATTTCTATATTACACAGTTTAGTGTATACCATCATGCATTCAGAACAACAATATACTTGCACACATATTTAAACTGTCTTTGTTCTTGGCACAAAACTAATTGTGGTAATACAGAGCTTAGCAAGGTAGTACAAGCAGTCTGAAAACTACTGCAAGCTATTTGCCTCTCCTGAGTCCCAGATTACTACACCTGCTGCAAGTATTCCAGTGAGCTAATCACTGTGAAACAGACCCTCTTATCACAACAGTTTGGAAGCTTACTGTAAAACAGAAAAAAAAAAAAAAGAACCATGGTTTATTCCACAAAATACTTCTCAAGAAAAATATATACAGTACAATAAGAAAAATATATGTCATCATATATATATTATCACAAATAACACCTGTCTCATCATAAGTTGTGGGCAGTTATGTATCCCAGTATTAAAAGCTCAGTTTTAAATGTATTTGATAGAAATTCCACATCTCAGATCACTCAATGATAGGCTCAAGTACAGCTGTAGTAAGGTACATTATCATCTTATAGATGGGAAATGGATGTGAAGAAAGAAGCTAATAGTGTTTTGGGGTTTGTTGTTGGTTGTTTTGTTTTGTTTTATTGGTGGTGTTTTTTTAATAATGTAGGCTAAATAATAACCTTACCTCCCTACCTGTGCTGTACTTTATACCTTTCTGAGATTTCGGAGGGTTATATTCCCTGACTTTTACATGCAGTTATTTTTAAAGGTGAATCACTTGCAAGGCACATTGTTTCAAGTGCAGAAATATGATCTCAGTTATGTTTTCCCAAATGGTAGCTAGTGTTGTTCTCAGATAACAATACACGTGTTTTGCAATAAGTTTTTGACTAAGGCTGAGGGCTGCAGGCCTGTTTGTTCTTCAAAGTATAAAGCCAAAATTCTTCAATAAATGACTTTATAACACAGTTTGAAGGGCTAATGAATGGTGAGGAGGCAGTGGATGATGTGAGAATTGGGCTATCCTGTCTAATAGACCCCTGCATTATCTATTTAGACTGTTACTTCAAACCATCTTCCAAAACTTATTTCAGTTTGTGTAATTTCACCAGCTTGTGGATTTTGGAACTGTAGAATAATGAGAAGGAGAATCTGTGGAATGTCAAGGCAGCTAGGAATCCCATTAGAAATTTGGTGGTGGAAGTTGTCTTGTAGCACTGAGATGCTAAGGAACAGGAAACAACAAGTCATCTCATCACAAGCTGCTCCTATACTAAAATAGCCATCATGAAAATAGTTCAGTTACTGTGTAGTTAGATAGCAAAAAGGTCTGACAATTAGAAGGCTAGAGACCCATTCTTCTCTTTTCCACCATTATTTTACTGTACGTTTAGTTTCAATGTTTCAAAATTTTCAAAACATAGTAGTTCAGCTTCAGAATTTGAAATGGTTTTCCATTTCAAAATTAAGCTGTATTTTAAATGGGTTAAAAATTGTCAGTGTTTTATTTAATCTAAACAACTTTTCTCTGATTTGATATCGCATCATTCTATTGAGAAGAGTTGTAAAGATTTGTTATCCAAATAAAAAATCAGTTACTAATAAATATAAATACATGTGGAACTAAAAATAACTACATGCAAGTAACCAAAGATCTTCTTGAGTTAAAGAATAAAGTTTTTGCTACATAATCCATAAAGTTTTGCTACATAATCCATAGTTAAAACTACAGCTTCAGAAAACATTTCATAAATCTAGGTGGATAAAAGAGGACAGCCTTTATTGGCCTACTTTTGTGCACTCCTAGAAGCTAGTATAAATAAAGTTTCCCACCTCAGGGAGCTGATTTTCCATTATTTTTGCATTGCATACTTTTGGATGGTCTGCTTCTCTAATATTATAATATCATAGAATCAAAATAGCTTGGGTTGGAAGGAACCTTCAAAGGTCATTTAGTCTAACCTCCCTGCAATGAGCAAGAACATCTCCAACTAGATCATGTTGCCCAAAACCACATCTTACTTTGCACTGAATGTCTCCAGAAATGGTGCACCTATCCACAATCTTCCTACTATGCATGGTCTAAGATGTGCAAGATTGAAAGAAGGTGGATTTCCTCACCAGTAGAGAAAAGTGTTCCTTCAGGCTTCATCCTCGTTTTTTAGGTATCTGGAAATTTTGAGGTTACTCAAGCGAATCCCCCAATACCAGTAGAAACATCTCTGGAGTAAGATTCACAAGTCTGAAGCAAGAGATCCAAAGCAGGTCATTTGAATTACCCTCCATTCATTATAGAGGAGCCTAGATAATACACTGTGAACTTGTAGAAAGCAAACTTAAGATGAAATTAATTGTTTCTTGCTGTGTGATGTTTATCTTCAGCAACATAAAAATAAACATGAGATATAGGCAGCAAAATCCCTCAATTTTCTACAGATGTTTAGAGTTCCTGGGCTAAAAAGCATTGCCAAAAGTTAGAAATATTTATCAGTGATGCTCAGGAACCTTTCTATGTATGCAGTTTGTGTTAATATCCAGGTTTCTAGGTTGTAATGGTAAATTAAATTATTCCCTTTATTACTATACTTGATTATATTTGATTATACTTGATATTATTATACTTGATGCAAGGTTTTTCTACGATTCCAAGAATTCAAAAAGTAATACTAACTTATCAGAAACATAAACCAACATTTCTGCTCTTACAAATTTTCAGTGACAGGATCTGTGTGCTGCACCTTCTTACAGTAAACAAATGCACAAAAAAATCTCCTGTTTCTCTAAAATACAAATATTTCCAGGACGCTTCCTTTTAGAGGCTGACTGTTCATAGATCTACTTAGATCAGCTACCCTGTGTGGATTCCACATTATCTCCCTGCCTTCCTCTACTTAATAAAAATCTGCCCTGCTCATTGAATTATTAAGACTTCCAGATCTGCCCTCTATAGTTACAACATCATCACGTAATTGGAAAATGATTTAGCAACAGGCTGTGAGTAGTAATAATCAATATACCTTGATAATGAGATCTGCCCTATGTGTTTCTAACCAATTATTAAAAAAAAAAAAAGTATATTACACATGTTACTAATCTTGTAAGCCGATGCTCTGTATTCCTATTTTACTAATAAGGTCTTGCGAGGAAGGATGAACTCTGTTTAAACTACCATTCATCTTCATTTTATATCCTGCCAAGTCCCTAAGCAAGGCCAGAAGGGCATGAAGCTTTTGTGAAATAATAAACTATTCCTTATTCAGAGCGCTGATGACATTATCTGAACTTCACTGATAGAGCATCTGCTTTCTACCTCGTTAATCATAAACATTAAAATGTTATAAACCCTGTTCTGGAATCTAAAAGAAACAATTTGGTCTTACCTTTTTAATAAACTCTGCTCTGCCTACTGCAATGACAGAATTTTTTCCCTTCATGTCCTTATAATTCAGTATATGTAAAATTTAGCAACTTATACAAAGCAATTTTTTGCTCATCTTTTGATTGGATTATTTTGCTTTTGAAGAAACAAACTCCAGTGACATGCAGATTAGATAGACTCTCTGTGATAATGATTTTCTTTTTGGTTTTGCTTTGTGAGGTCTTTTAATACACAGGAACACCTAAGGTAACAATTAGCCATTTAAATCTTGACCTGTGCTGGGTGCATTTTAACTGCGCTGCCCCAAGAGAAGCAATAGTAGGAGGAAATCCTGAAACCTCAACCTGAAAGTTATGTCTGGTTCCCCTTTACTTTGGTGCCCCACGTAACAAAGTTAGAATTGTATTATTAATTTCTGCAGTTCACAAGATATTTCATCTTCCTTTCTCAAAATGATAGAAAGTAATTTACAAGAATTTACAAGACACACAGGCAATTACCATGATGAATACAAAGAGAAGAGACTTTTCTAACAATTCAGTACCTTTTTCTCTCCATTCCTCAATATTAATGCATTTTTTAGTCATATTTCATCAGTACAAGTCTTCATTGATGATACCTATGTGGTATTTGAAAAGATGTAATAAACAGCATGGCAGGTTTCTGAATAGATGGTAGTGTTTATTCAGATGCATAATATGATTTTGAAAGTTCTTAGTATGCTGAATTTGAGGCTGTTATTCTTCACCAGCACAATCATACATATTTTCAAAGCTTCCTTAGAAGGTTAGTGGTAGGGATTTTTAAATGCCTTGAAGTGTCTATTAATTTAAGTTGCAATCTAATGTCTAGAATTATTTTATTACTTAACTGAAAGCTATAACTACTGTAACAGTTATGTTGTCAGTGATCACCTCATACTCCTATGAGGCCTATGTCTTTTGTAAGGGAAGGCAAATGATATATGACAAAGGTGAACAGCTGGAGAATGAAACTTTTGTTTCGGTTTGGGCTTTATTTTTTGCCTTTTCTCAAACTATGTTTCTTCACATTTGTTTTTATATCAGTGCTTTGGATGTAAAGGTACACCAACAAAGACATAAAAGATACAGGGTGATTTTCAATTTATGGCTGCCATGAAAGAGGGTGCAAGGTCAGCCTTGAGAACCACAGAGTCTTGATGGAAAAGAAACAAAATCACAACTAAGATTGTAGATGATCAAGCAATTGCAAAATCATGTTACTGATGCTGAATGTTTTGTGACGGTTTGATGGATGTCACATTTTATTTGTCTTTTGGATTCTCAATTATTTGCACCAATTTGGATGAGTGTTTCAAAATTTCTCCACAAGAAGAGGGCCAGAAACTAGCTTTACTAACAATATCTGCAGTTCAGCATATGCCACAGGAGTTTATAAGAACCACCAAATACTGAGGAGACCAGCAAGAAAAACCAAATGAGTTTGCAGTTATCACCTACAGAGACCTGATCTTCAAATGACCAAAGCTGGTATTTTCATTAAAAAAAAAACCAAAAACCTGAGTTCAGAACTATCATTTTTGTGGAGTCATTCTCACGTACTTAAAGTTTCATAGCTAACTCTCATTTCATTTGCATCAAGTCTGTTCTTGTCATTTTGACTGAAATGAGTAACTGATCTCATCTTCATGATCACCACTGTGCTTGCAAAGTTCACAGCAGTGCTCATGTCTGTAAGTACAGTTAATTAACCAGTTTCAGAGGTCATCCTCCTTGTGCTCTTTCATTTTGAATGCTGGCCTTCTTGATTAAATAATTAGGAACTTTCTGTAGTCAGTGATTGAACTAGCCAAAGTAAGTTCCTAAAGTAATTAAAGATGACCAGGACAGGGTAAGTCATTCTTTCAATACAAACAATTCTGTTTCTGAAAGTCAATCCAACCTCAGGAGGTGAGTCAGAAGGACAATCCAGGTGAAGATAAATATGTATTTATTTACCCATCTAATGTATTAGACAGTGGTAATACTTGTCTCTGTAGCATAGTCATAAACAGGGCCCAACATGCCATTAAGGTTAAAGGGAATTCTGTTCCAGTTTAGATCCTCATCTTGTGCCTAGTATTGAGCTGATCATGATCATAGCTCATCCATGCTGAGATCAACTACTACAGTATATCCTCTCTCATGCTGAGTTGCTGAGTCTGTGCATGGGCAGACAAAATAGCCTTTCACATGGGATTGATACCATTCCCAACACTTTTAAGCAGAGAGCACACAGGTGCCATAATAATGCGCTAAGGTGAACAGTCCAAATTCAGGTGAGTTAGCTAAGACAGCTACCACACTGCTGTGTACTATGAGGCCAAATGAATTGTTTCATAATGAAGAAAGAGGGGGCTCTTTTTTCCTGCCTGTGTGGAAAGCAAATAGATATGCATAGCTTTACAAGTTAGAGTTCACTTACAGTGTTGGACCACACAAGTCCCCTGTTCACATCATAAATTATCAAAACTGAACAAACAGCTGATGGTACCTTCAACTTCAGAATCATTAAGAAAAGCTCCAGATGTCTTATCTTTGGCCTTTCTTTCTGTCCATGTCTCTGTTGGCATTTTAACCTCACAGGGTCATCTCCGCTTTGAGGAAATCTTTGTCCATTTAATGATTTCCATCCTATTTTTATTCTCTCATCCCACAGTTACACTCAAAAAGAATTAGCACATGAACACTCGCAGAGATCTTGAGCACATTTGATTTACTATGCACCCGCTAATCTGGCTCAGGATCCCACATCTGAGGTAACACCTTTAAAACTGCTGAGTGCTGTAGCTGTGGTCTGTGATACAAAGAAGATGATGGAAATAACTTTTGCTGATAAGTGATTTTGATTATCATTCTCTTCAGCCAAGTACCTAAACTGTTGGGGACAAGAATAGGTTGCTATATAGGGAAATAATTTTTCAATTAATTATAAAGCCAGACAGGAAGATTAATGAACTTTATGTAAATATTTGAACAAGGCCGTTTAGAAAGCCCCAAGGTATCCCTGAAACCAATGGCTAGGTATCATAAAATCAAAACTGTCGAGTGCAATTGATTTGGTTCTGGAACCGTTCCCAGCCCTGCGTAGAATAACAAATAGGTGTAGCTAATAGCACATATTTACACAGTGGTTTATAGCTTAAGAATGTAAAGCAATAACAAATTATCCTTTCCAATAGCCCAGAAAAGTGAGCAGTTGTTACATTTATAAATACTGATAGTTTGAAAGGACTGCCCAAACCCTTTAGAGAGATATTGAACAAAGAGCTTGAAAAAAAGTTCCACTCTTGACACTCAAGAATGGTACTTCTAATATAAGTTGATCTTTTTTTCCTTAGGTAGATGTAAATGCAGACTCCTTTTAAAACTCTAGTATATTCTAAAACTCTTTCTACTTCTTTAGGCCTTCTGTTAATCAACATTGAAGAATACTCTAAAAGCACTGGTTTTGACCATAAACTGCAGGAACAGCAAGGCAGGATTGTTTGTGTAAATCTGCTCTAGGGCTGGATGGCCACTTTAGCCTAACATTATACCATAGTAAATCTCTCCTGTCTCACACAGCTTTGATAAAGCTGTCATTTGCAGACAGGATAGATATGCTGCTAGTAGTTCACACTGGAAGATCGCAAACCTGCTCTGTTTCACATGCAGTTCAGCCACACTGGTGTGCCCAAGCTAATCTGCACATTCTCCCAGCAGTGCCTGAGTAGCAGGCACAGCTCTGTGCAAACCTGACCACAGTGTACCTAGTTGAGCACTGCCTTGTGTCCTGAGCTGCCTGAGCAGGGGTCTACACGGCTGTGTGGTGCCTCTGCTTTGGACAGCCATATGAGATTGTGCTAAACACAAGGACAGTGCTCCCTAGATCATCCTTTAGCTCATCATATGCAAAGTCTTCTTGTTTCATTAATGCTTTCAACACCCATCCTGGGTTCCTCAACCTTTTTCTCTTCCATTTGTTAAACCAAGGTACCATTAAAAACCTGTGTAAAACCCAGGATCAGTATCCTTGGATTCATAATCTCTATTATATTCTTTATTAAGTAATGCTGAACACATCTATAAATGTAAGCTCATGAAAAGGAAAGCTCCTGCCCCACTATGTATATCCTGATTTCTGTAAAGCTATCATTATCTCATTGAACATTTCACATTGCAACAAATATTTCCGGCTCATAGGAGTTTCTGGAACAAGAAACAACAAGTAGGTGTGAAAGTCACTCAGTGACACAAAGAAATGTGTCCTCTTCCTGAAATCTCTATTCCATGCATGGACAAACAGCCCTTGCACTCCAAACATGCAACAGCTGGAATCCCACAGTATTCCTGTGACCACCAGGCCTACAAACCAAAACCAAAGTAAAAAGGAGCCTCCTCCTGGCTAAACTATTCTCAATACACAACTGACAATCGGTAGTACCCAAATGCAGTGAAAAGACTGACTAGTAATAACAATAGAAATAATAATAATTACAATTCTAATAACAATGATATAGCCACATACCTCAAGCTGCATTTACAATAGCTTAAACAGAATAAAACTGATAAAACCAGATTCAGCATGTCACCATGTAATGCATCCGCCCAGGAAATTCAGAAACACTTAGCTCATCACCAAACAAAGAGAAAACAATGAAAATACTTGCAACAGATTCTTGTTAATGGGATATTTATGGGCCAGTGCTTAAACTGGAAAAAATAAGGTAGAAGAGTTGATTACTGTTCTTTAAAAGTTGGAGTGTTGTTTTTCAGTGTTTCCAAATTATGACATAGAAAAGTTTAGAGAAAGCTATAATCCAATAATGATCACAGAAATGGGACATTATAATAAACCTGCCAAGCTGAGGGAAAGCCTCAGCCTGTGTGAACCAGCACAGTTACACTGACATCAATGGAATATCAAATTACATCTACCAAGCATTTGGCAAAAAGAGCATGGAGGAAAGATAATGCATTAGTACATACAGGGGTGCCTGAAAGCTAAAGACAATGAAAAAATACTGTCTAGGAGGAAGATGTTGTAGGATAACAGTGAGGAAAACAGAAATGGTACCTAGGGCAGTTAGTTACACAGAATTCAGGTTCTCACATTGGCTACTGAGGTGTGGATAATGTTTTCTACTAGATGAAAGTTATCTAGTCCTTTCACTAAAATATACAGATTTTCACCCAGATGAATCACTGGAACTGTTTTTTTGTTATTCTGCATGCCAGCTTCTGGGCCTCAGGAATCCCAGGATCCACTCTTGCAGAATATACAAACAAATGTTCAGGAGAATTAAAAATACAAGAAAAAGAATCTGCTCTATTAAACTACTTACACAACCACTATCAAGACACAGTATCCCTTAAGCTTGAAAGACAACTTGCTTCTTTGGAATGTTTTTGTCAACAACTTTTAAAGCATTGCATGTTCACTTAATTGTTTTATTACAAGATTTTCATCAGGCTGAGACTCCTGCCACATGACTTTCAATGTCTATACTTTATATATCTAGCTCGCAGTGTCCCACTTAGCCTGACATGGTCAGCCCAGAAAAGTACAGTTCTTCCAGAAATACTCTGCAACATCAACCAGCCTCATGTGGATGTTCCAAATACCTTACAGCACCTGAAACAGCACCAAATATTTTTGTTTAGCAAACTAAACTGCACTCCTATGGTCAGATGTGACTTATAGATTCAGACACCCACATTTAGGGGTAGGTGGGTGAGTTGTGCACCTAAGTCACTACAACAGTCTGGGGAAGGGTGGATGCTCTCAGTAAGATCTGGTACTTAAAGATAGATACCTAATACTGTTTGAGAGAGTATAAGATACCCCAGGATTTCCCTACAGTCATGGCAGATTTGAGAAAGACAGTAGGGGGAATAGCCTAAGTTTTGGAGAAGCACTTGGAAGTCAGAGGAAGCATGTTTTTTTGCTTGTACATGCCATGAGATGCTACTTCTGCATGTCTGGATCCTAATTCAAGCCTATGAAGTCAATAAGGACTTGAGGGTGGTTCATCTGCTGGTGCATAGGATTCTGTCTTGTGATGAGACCAACCAACACCAAAACTCCATGTACTTCAGATAAAAATTTCATTGTCTGTGACCAAAGTTTATAGACTGATCTTAACAGGTGAATACACACATGCATCTAAATTTTGGTGCCTGAATCTGCAAGGTCATTCTTATCCTACACTCCACAGCTAATGGAGTAAAACAGGCATGACTCCATAGCAGCTATCTGATCTCCTTTAGACTGTATAGCAGCATTATAGGAAACTTTTTCAAGCAGAAATATTTTAATTGGAAGATCTACTTAGTTAAAAAATCATCTTTTTCTTTCAGAATGGAGTCAAATTTCAAATTCTCAAGCCATTTCCCAAAATTGAACTAATCTTAAATATTCAGTGCATTCATTTTCAATATGCATTCATTTAAGCAATATGCTTAAATGTTCCGTACATTATTTGATCAGGTTTTTCTTGTTTCCAATATCTTTTTCATAAGGGGACATATACTTCCAGATATGTTAAAAATAGCTTTCATTTTTGTGGACAGATACCTTTCAAGTCTCCCAGTACCTGTGAGAAAGAAAGAATGTATTTTCACGAGTAATGGGCTAGCACTGTGAGGAGGCAGCCGCTTAGGAAGACTGAAGTGCACAAACACTATGGATCTTAAAAATATGCTTCCATTTACATTTGACTGAATATCCCATTTGTCCTTTTTTCATCCTATTTGCTCTTTTTCTCCTGAGATATCAAATTCTTTACTGTGCCTGAATGCTTTGGATCACAATACCTTTTAGCATTAAAAATAAAGGTGTCCACAGATGGCTTTCCTTTTGTGCCTTTCTCTGAATTCTGTTCTCTTCCGTCATCCCCCTTGTTCATTTTCCCCCAAACTAAATCCTACCTAATGGGGCCTCATTTGTTTCAAATGCTGCCTACAAAAATATGCTTCACGCAGAAGGTGAACAGAAGCCAAGTATAGGTATCTTCCCCCTTTACACAAACAATGGCATAAAGGCAAAACTCATGCGGTTTGTAGTGACTATACATCTCTCACAGGTCTAGCTGTGGTAAGATAGAGTTCTCTATACCCTTGTGCTTACACAACTGTTTGAATGACACAAAACAATAATATTTCAGCAGTGCAGATGACTGGTGTCTTAGGCTTGTTTTAGTTTCTTTCTCTTAATCACTGTCACACAAACTCATCCTGGCCCTCACAATCATGGCACTGGGTTCTTATTTTATGATACTAATCCTCTTGGACCGTTTTGCCTCGTACAATGCTCCTCCACGCATTGCTCCTTATACCTCCCTAAGACTGGAGGAAAGAGCTTGCTCGGTGGCTCTGGTGGCTGCACCAGAGGACCTTGAAGCTGACAGGTCACCAGTGTAGCAGTGATCCATCACATCTCCATGCTGCCCAGTATCTGTGTGCCACACTGAGAAGCCCAAAGTTACTGCAGAGACAGACAAAGGTATGGTGTGGGAGTTTCCTACAATAAGGTCTTACTTAGTGGAGTTTGGGGTAGACTACTAAACCTATTTTTTTTTCACAATTCCTCTTCATCAAGTAACAGGATACACATATCTTATTGTGTAACAAGCAAACAGGTCATTGAACAGAGTCCCTCTTTTGAGTCCAACTCCACTTCCACAAATCCAGTTAAGAGTACAGGTATTTTACCTAAGCAAGAGAAAAACAATTCATTCCTTTCTTCTTTTTCATCTGCTTTGAATTGTCATTACTACTTTTATCATGCATTTTTTTGCCTCCTGTCACCACTTCTTCATGGTAGTTTGCAACCCCCATAATGCGTAGAGGCTTAGTACCAGCGCTCTCCAAAATGTTAAGGTGAACTCAATTGACTTGTGTTGCTGTGGTTACACACTTGAATAGTAAATTTTTGTGTAAGTCTTTCTTGTAAATATACTTGTATTTCCTACTTTCAGTCTTGGCTGCCACCCAGAAAACAGAGGTGTATGAGAAAATGGAAAAATGACAAGGGAGAAGGAAGGATTATTTTTTGGCATCTCAAAAAAAAATAATGAAGAAATTTATCACTAGTCTCACGTTTTACATTTTTTTCAAACTGTTACAGAGTTCTTTATGGGAGATAGCTCATTTTTCTCTCAGGACATGCCGCTGATCAGAAGCAATGAAATTTGGAGCACCATGGTACTTAAAAAACACAGTTCTGAAGCAGTACAGTTTGTGCAAGGTGATGTAAAAACACTTTCAACATACCTTGCCCCAGCAAGATCATGAGGCAGATTCTGCTGGAAACTATATTCAGGCACATGGAAAATAAAAAGGTTATTGGTGATATCTAAGTGGCTTCACTAATGGCAAATTATTCCTAACAAATTTGGTGGCCTTCTACAAGGGAGCTGTGGTGTTGGTGGATAAGGGAAGAGCAACTGACATCATCTACCTGGACTTACACAAAGCATTTCACACTGTTCTGCACAACATTCTTGTTTCTAAACTGAATGGATGGACCACTCAGTGGATAAAGAATTGGCTTGATGGTTGCACTCAAAGGAAGAGTTGTGGTCAATGGCTCAATGTCCAGGTGGAAAATAGCGATGAGTGGCATTCTTCAGTGTTTAGTAATGGGACCAATACTACTCAACATCTTTGCTGGTGACATGACCAGTGGTATAGAATGCACCCTCATCAAGTTTGCCAATGACACTAGCTGTATGATGCATTCAACACACTGGAGGAAAAGGATGCCATCCAGAGGGACCATCACAGCCTTGAGAAGTGGACCCATGGGAACTTCATGAAGTTCAACAAGACCAAGTGCAAGGTTCTACACTTGGGTTGAGGCAATTTCAAGCTCAAATACAGGTTGGGCAGAGACTGGATTGAGAGTAGCCCTGAGAAGGAGGACTTGGGATTGTTGATTGACAAGAAGCTAAGGTACCTGATAACGCATTCTTGCAGCCTGGAAAGCCAACTATATCCTGGGGCACATCAAAATGAGGATGACCAGCAGGTCAAGGGAGGTGATTCTTCCCCTCTGCTCTTATGGACCTCACCAGGAGTACTGTGTTCAGCTCTGGGGCCCCTAACAGAGAATCATAGAATAGGGTTGGAAAGGACCATAAGATCATCTAGTACCATCCCCCCCTGACATGGACAGGGACTCCTCACACTAAACCATGTTACTCAAGGCTCCGTCTAACCAGGCTTTGAACTCTGCCAGGGATAACACAGCGGTTCTCCCAAAGAGCAGGGACTTCTGTGTCATTACCAATCAATACCAGCACATTTTACCAGTTTCTAAAGGATTCTTGAAGTTCCGCAGTGATGCAGGATTTGCAAATAAGCAAAAGAAACTCGGCCTCCTTACTCTTACTCCTTTGGCACTCAAGGGTTTCAGTCCTGCTGATTTCAGTAAAATATTTAACATCCATTGTTTATGTTTATGGTCCTCCCTATCTGCTGGCTCAGTAGAAAGTATTTCCTTAATACTTTATCATAGGAATACATCATCCTGCTTTTCTTCAGGAGCATATAAAAAATATTTATTGAACATTTCCTTTTCTTGTTGTTCTTACTACCCTTATCTAGTGTCAAACTGATGCTGTGGCTGAACTATTGTTTGTTCCTGACACATTTAACAAATTCTTTTTGAGTTTCCCTGATTGTCTGCTTTTTCAGTGACATTTATTTACATTTATTAATAAAACAGGTTAAACATCTTTTCTTAACATGTCTGAAAACAAGAATATTCTGAGGCACTGGATCTAAATATTTTTTTGCATGGGCACAGAAATGGTAATGTAGGGAACCCCTGGTAAATACAGATATAACAGCTGAAAAATAGCCAAAACATAAAAGAGACAAAGGGACCTACCTTGTAACTCAGCTACTCTGCAATTTTCTGTAGTATCACAGTTGGTCAGGGTTCCTGTTTTTCATTTGGCATAAAACCTTGTGGCTAGGAATGTCTCTCTGGATTTATATCATATACATATTTGTTGCATAACTACAACTGAATTTTAATTACAACTATAGAATATAAGTAGCACAAAAATGTAAGAGTCTTACTGCTGAGCCTCCCTTTTGCTGCTTTATAGCATCTCTTTCTTGCACACCTGTATATTACAAACCTGTTATTCTTTGATTTTTCAACCAGTATTTTTCTACCTTTTTTAATTTTTTTTTTTCTTTTGGCCATAGCTGCAACACAACACAACATTGGTTTCTACTCAGAACACTGAACAAGAAGTTTATAAAGCTCCTACTGTTTATTTTTTTAAAAGCCAAATTTGCCGTTATAACAAGATGGTGCAATGCTGAGAAACAGTCAGCAGTTTGCATTTCAGTTTTTTCTTTCAGTTTATCACACCTGATCATATGTCAATCAAAACCACTTGTTATGAACATGTTGGATGCCTGCAGAGATTAACATATCCAGACTCCATGATGAAATCCTGAAACCCAAGTGGAAGGATGTACCATATGGAAAACAGGTTTTGGTGAACCATATTAGCTCTGCCTACTCTATCCAGATATTTGCAGGGACCCAGATATGTCAGACTTTTCCATACCTCAGTGTATCACATTTTCAAACAGAAAAATCAAAAACTACGAGAAATGCTAGGCTCATATGCCTGCAACCTTTACAAAGCCAGAATACACAGATCTGCAGCCCACTTTCTAATTCAAATACAAAGAAGTCTGCCATTCATTTTACTCTGTAGGATTACATGAGAATCTGACTTGCATATTCCAATGACAAAAGAAAATGTACACATATTTTTATAGGACTAATTTGTAAACTATTTCTAACCCCACCTGCAGAGTAACTTTTCCTAACACCTTTCTCCTGTGTAAAAATCTGTTCTCTTTTTTTTCTTTTGAAACTTTCATATTCAGGGAAATAAAGTGACAGCAAGGAATACAGGGGAGCTATGTTACAGAAGAGAATTAGATGCTTTTCATAGTACTATTTGTTAAAAAAAAAAAAAAAAAAAGAAAAAAAAAGCTCAGTTCTTTTATAATCATCATGGATTTATCAAGCTTAAAATATACTAAGAATAAAGCAACCTTCTGATGCTGATGTGAGCTTCTGTGGGGAGGTAGCCTGCATTTAGACTCCTGCATATCACTCACCATGCTTACACTGAAACTCAGGCAACCTGGAGCTGAAGATGAAAGACTTGTTTAGTAACCTGCAATGGAGTGATAGTAGTAAACAAGACAGTGGCTAGTTAGGGTTGGATGGAGATATATCAAAAAAGAGAAACTATAAATGTTGCTGCCCACCATGATCTTAAATCCAAAACTAAACAAAAAATATTTGGTTTGGTAGTAATCACACGAATACATTCTCAGGAGTTGGAACTAGATGATCTTAAGATCCTTTCCAACTCTAACTATTTTATGATTCTATGATGTAGGTACATCTTACTTCCATTACTTCCAGGAAGATTTCATTGCAGCCCCTATATAAAGTGGTCTTATAAAAAAGATGGAGAGAGCCTTTTTACCAGGGCTGGTAGTGTTAGGATAAGGGAAAATGGCTTTAAATTGAAAGAAGGTAGATGAAGATTAGATATAATGAAGAATTTCTTTTATGATAAGTGTGATGAGACACTGGGACAGCTTGGCCAGAGAAACTGTGGATGCCCCATCATAGGAAATATTCAAGATCAGACTGGACAGGGCTTTGAGCAGTCTCATTGGTGGAAGATGTTGCTGTCCACAGTGGGGTTAGACTAGATTATATTTAAAGGTCCCTTCCAAACCAGGCTGTTCTATGATTTTATAATTTGATGTCTGGTCCAAATGATAACAAACTCCTGGTAGACTGATTGGTAATGTCAGGTTTACCAGCTTGATCCATGTTACCCACGTGTATGTCTGAGACCTTTCAGTGACCATCTGAGCAGCTACAGAATTAGTATTTCAGGTTGCAGATTCCCCCTCAACCAGCTGCTTTAACTATATGTCTGATGACAGAGTCTTGAGTGATATGATTTCATAACACTTTCCATTCAGTGGATGAATCAGCAGTATAAATGAGGCAATATTTTCTTTTTCTTCTCAGCTTTCATGACACAGTTTTAAGCCCAATTTACTGGGAAACATCCAAACCTTGCACAGAAGATAGAGTCACTCATCTTATGAGCATTGTTATGGGCATGTCTACACCATACAATGAAGGGTGGTGTTCAGACTCTTGGAAACTTCTGTCTGGGCCAGCTCTTGAACCAGAAGCTGTGTTGCCACATCATCAGGGTGCTGCAACTGAACTAATTACATTTGTTGGAGCCAAAACTAACTAGTATGGGTACAGTATTGTATCAACATCTGGGTTTGTTTACTTTTGATACCTGCATGACTATCCACTGTATGAACATTTTGCAAACTCTTGGCTAGCTGGAGCAGCTTTACACCACACTCTGTTGTGGTCTAAATATGCTCAATAATACTCAACACCACAACACTAATTAAGATATGCACAGGCACAGGGGCAAAGGACTTCCAAGCCTGCATCTTGCCACTTCACCATTCTTTTAATCTAATTACTAGAAACACTAGCTAATTCTTTACAGTT
Source organism: Forpus xanthops (assembly GCA_032466535.1). Lineage (NCBI taxonomy): Eukaryota > Metazoa > Chordata > Aves > Psittaciformes > Psittacidae > Forpus > Forpus xanthops. The sequence goes on along the minus strand of JASSUY010009597.1, from coordinate 2,554 downwards.
GCTCCTTCCCACAAATAAATCTTAAAGCACTTCTTTTCTGAAAAGAAAAAAAACCAACACCTAATTTAGAAAGTCTAGCCCAAGCCATTCTGCAGACTAAAGAGAAAATTAAGATTGTCTTCAGAAATGCTAATTTTTTAAGACATGATGCTTTCAAAAAAACAAATCTTTTCCTTTTTTTCTTCCTTATTGTAAGTAAGATTAATTTTGCTTTCAAAAATTTTAGTGATATCATTTTCTTTCTGAAAGAAATTCAGATTCTGAGGACTGTGGTGACTGGTGCTTAACTATCACTATAAGAAAATCACATCAGCAAAGACAAAAAGCACTAGAGAGAATGCCTGTACTTCAAATTTTAGCACTCATATGGCAGATATTGTGTAATAGACTGTGCCCATTCCACATACTAGAAAAACACGTTAGAGCTTTTCTATTATAGACACAAATTAGTCATGAGCCAGCAGGTTTGAGAAACACAAAGAGGTAAATTACAAAGCAATGTGCAGGGATTTAGCTGCATGACTCCCATTAACATCAATGGGATTTAACTGTGTGACTCCCTGTGCAACACTTTGCAAATTTACCCTAAATTGACTAGCATGGTAATTCCTGGACTCCATGCAGTAGGGAAGTGACTGCTTCTGTAAACACATGGGACTGTTGATTCTCAAATGTCTCCATGCTGTACTCAACAAACATTCAAAGAAACATTTTATTCCCTACATCACAGGAGGACAGGAAATAAAGACACAAGCTCAGAACTCTTACTCCATAGGGGACTCCAGTTCCAGAAATGCCTTTTAGGGAGAACAAAACTCTATTAATGATCCCTGATGCTGTCAGATTCCTGACATGCTGAGCCTAAAAAGATCTGATCTACTTGTACCACATAGGAACTAAGCCAGCAAATAAGAGTAATTCCCCAGTTCCTGTACTAAAATGAGCTGAGAAATGCAAAAAAAAATTGATTCCAGTATTCTCTTTGATATTGCTCCTCCTGAAAAACTATTTTTTATTAGATCACATGTATTTTTATTTGTTTTCTTCTAAAAAATGTTTCTTCCTTTGCTTCCTTTTGCTTTCATAGAGCTTTTCTTATTCTTTCATTGTTAACTATCTAAAGGCTCATTATTAGGTAGCTAAAGCTACATTTTATTATCTTTGTATACTAGCTTGAACAGATGTATTTCCATCCGAATAAAACAGTACAGATCTCATTTAAGTTCTGTATTTCCTAAATCAGAGCACAAAATTTAAATAAATACAAGCAACACTGTATGTGGGACAACAGAACATTAGCATGCAGATGTTGCTCATTCAGGAATTGAGGGGGATAAAGGCAGTCAATGGAAAATTCTGGAAAAATGTTAGACGTTAGAAACAAAAATTATGTCCCTCCTTACTGAGCAGTTAATTTCAGATTTTCAGAGCTGGTTTTAGTTTTCTGTTTTATAAAAACAAACCCATATCTCTCCTTGTCTTTTCCTTCACCTCCAGTAACAACACAGATAAAAGCAGTGACACAGCTGCTTCAATCCTCTGGCTTTGTTTCCCAAGTGTTCAACAGTAGCTGTATTTTTCAGGTTTGGCTGTTGGAGATGCACAAGAGTCTTAAAGCATGTGAAAGGCCCATTGGCATGGTAAGTCTAGTTAGACATGTATATGCCTGTAATGTCACAGTAGTATATGTATATCCATCTGTGTAAAACCAAAGTTCAAATTAAGATTGTGGCTTCACATATATGAGCTGGAAGTGACCATAGCAGCCATTCAGTTCAGTATGAGTCATGGAAAATAGTTTGCCAAGACAGTCCATGGTCCAAAATTTCTCTTTAGAAGAATGGAGTAGTTGAAATTCAAAGCCTGAGCTAGTATAAATTTCCACAGATCCACTAACTCTTGCTGTGCTGCAAATCTTGCTATGAGACCTGTATTTGGCTCACAGTTCTTGCCAAGTCACTATGACAAAATTCACCCAAATATCATTGTCAACCTGACCATAACAACTTTCTGTTGAAAACCAACCTTCTAGAAAAATCTTGGTTCTAGCTAACTATAACACAAAAGGCTTTTAAAAGTTCCACTTCAAAAAAAAAGTGAACTTTTGACCTTAAAAATTTTGACCTTAAAATTTTCTGTCTGCTTGACCCTTCAGTCAAAAAAGACTGAGGGGTCAAGCAGACAGAATTAGATAGCATTAAAATGCCTTTCTTTTTTTCCTCTGAAATTATGGTAAAAGCAGTAGATTTTGTTTCATTATTTGAAACTCACTGTAAGACTTGTAAAATTATATTTTCAAATATATGCAATTTTATTTCCATATGTGCTCTTTAATTAAGTGCTAGGCAGTACCCAGGCATTTAAAAAAAAAATTAAATCAGCACTTGCTTTCTCTGAGGAAATCTGGATCTCCATTTTCTGTCTCCAGTATCTCCGTCTTTGCTGTGATACAGAAGGAATATGAAGGTAAGATGTCTGAGTGAGGTGAATATTCATCATTATCATGTGTGTCTCTGACCATTCCACAGTACGCATCACAGCTTTTCTGTCAGCC